>WBNO01008157.1:0-43827 GCA_013400575.1 Peucedramus taeniatus | reverse complement strand
TAATTTTTTAAATGAGAACATAATTTTTGGGAAAAAAAAAAAAAAACAAAACACAATAGAAGATAGACTTTTAAATGGCTGTCTTTTATAACTTTTTATCCTATCAGCATGTCACTTGTAAAAGATCTTGTTTGTCTTTTCAGGATATTGTCTTACTTCTCTAAATAAGTGCTTCCTAAAATTAAGGGAGCACTGAAACTGTCAGAAATCATTAAATCAATGAAGTATAACAAATTTTTCCAGAATAGATGTTAATTTAAAGTATTTCTTTAGGAATTGCAGATGAGAATATNGCAGAAAGTCAGACACCAATAAAAGAAAAAAAAAAAGAAGAAACACAAGGCAGAAAAAGTTAGAAAAATGCTCAAATTAATATAACTCAAAAGCAAAATATTAAATTTCCAGGCAACTAAATTTTGCCTTTTTCATGTCTTATTTAAGAATTATCTTCCAGGGCCTACATTACAGACTATATTAATGCACATCTAATTAATCTCAAATCCACTAAAAATTAAATGTTGTGAGAGAATGTGGAGAAGTTAATATCAGATATCTTTAGAAAGTGCTTCTTGATAATTCTGAAAAGTAGAAAAAAGTAATATTTTTTCAGAAAAGATAGCAAATCCATAATAATGATAATAAAAATAAATTGAGGCTGTATAAAATTCACAGCCAACCAGCAATTTTTATAGTAATAAAGTAAACCATAAAAAATAGTTGAGAGATTGATACTAAGAATTAGCTTTATTTTTGGATAACAGTACAACTGTCAACTTTTTCTGAATAACCTTAAATTAGCTGTTGATTAGCTTGGTAAGGGTGAAGGAAAAACATTTATTGTGCATAAAAAATTGATTCATTGTCAGAGAAATAATATTTTGTGGTAATATTTCTAAGACCACATAGTAGCAGATGTCACAATCCCTTACTGATATATTCTGTTGAGTTGAGAATTAATCCGATCCATGGATCAAGATATTAGAAAATAAAATTAAATACATTAATTTTTCAAATGTAAGTAACCTGCCTATGTTCTGAATTACTGCAGAACCAGCAAGCCTTGAGGACATTCCTGCTGAATAAGATCCAGCTTCTCTGCTCTTCTTGCTTAGTAGAAGTTATGGAGATATAATATAAAGAGATCTGCATTCAGCCCAAGTGGTGTATTGAGAGTATAGTTATCTTTTCATGAGATATTTTCTTGGAGGAGTATCTATAAGCAACTGACAAGTGTAAACCCAGATGTTAGAATACTGAGGAAATTATTTTATTGAATATAGATTTCCAGGAACATTTAGGTGCCTCAACCCTTATTTCATGGCTTCAAGCTCTTACTTCAGAGTGGTCTAACTCTCTCATTCATCCCATGCCAATCTTGTACAGATTTTTCATTAGCATTCCACTATAAAACCATGCTTAGGTCTGAATCCCTTTGTGACTGCTCATTATACAACTATTTAGCCTTGCAAAGAATCCAAACTGAAACCAAAAGACAAAAGGGGCACATTTAGAGCTTTTAAGAAAATGGTTTTGTAGCTTTGAGTGCCATACCTATCTTAGGGAACATCAATATAGAATTATTATAGGTGATCCTTTAATTTTAATTAGATATACTAGGGAGCCATTTAGGCTATTTATATTTTCCTTCCCAGAGTTTCTCAGTTGTGGATTTCCAATTTCCATCTGAGGCACTAACGATGCTCTGTAAATGTGAAGTCATTGAAGATATGAGTCATGTGACCTACCTTTAGCTATCCAAATTTTAGTTACCTATTTTACAGTACTTGCCTATGCTCTTTCTCAATTCAGTACTGCCAGGCAATCCTTTCACAGGTAACTGCTGCATTGTATAGAGTGGGTCCACTGACTCCTCAGGGAGACCAGACAAGATAAGATTGGAGACATTACTTTTGGATAGATAAAATTAGGGGAGATTAATCTTAAGCTAGAAAGTATAACAAAACAATGCAGTTTAATTTATATCTAAACATGTTGTTATATATCTCTTTCACTAAGCCCAGTCAGCATTTCTTTTTACTTGCTTTAACTTTGACAAAATGAATGACGAAAATTAATCTTAGCTGGCTTTGTTTCAGTACTGGAAGAAAAGCAACTAGTGGAAGGCAGAGGTATTTTAAGAGAAAGTGAGAAATAGTGGCTGTTCTCTTCTGAAAAAAATGTCTGCTCACATATTTCTGTTGAAGATGTAAGTCTTGTTGTTAGAATTACCCTTGGCTCAGGATTCAAGGTGAAAGTGAAAACCAGAACAGATTAGTTCATCCCCAATGAGAGAAGAAAATTATTTCCTTTCTAATGTTAATCTCAAAAGAGTTGCCATGCCTTAGTTACATGCAGGGTAGGGTTTTTTTTCCTTTGCTTTCTTTCACAGTGACTCAAATTGCTCATTTAGATTTTGAAAAGGGCAGCTTATAATGCCTGACTCTTACAGCCAACGTTAGTTGTTATTTTATTTGCATACCCTGCTTACTCTACAAAAATGCTCTCCATAGCAGTTGCTATATAATCAAATTCTTGCAACAAATTTGCCACTTGATTTGCCCCCATAATATTGCACCATCAAGTTAATGTATTGGTGAGTTTCATTGGTTACTTAATTGCTAGCAAATAAGTATAAAATAATAACAAGCAGGTGTAATATAACATACAAATGTTTTATTATGGACAATCTAGATAGGGCTTTCTGTCAATGTTTATAAATGTAAAGAAACTCAAAATATATATAAATATTTTTGTGGCCTAGTTTATAACTAAAAATAATAAATTTATAGCAAAGCTGGAAAATATTTTTACCTTATATATGGCCATTAAAAGGTCTGTTTTCATGGGGCACTATACATAAGATCATCTTCTCAATGGAACAGCTATAAGTGAAATCTAAAATTATTTGTTAAATAGCAAATTTGAGGCAGGATAAGAAATAGCGCTGTAGCTTTTGGGAAAAGAGCTATGTTTACTAAATCACTGTTATAGCATAATTAAAGAGTTTAAAACAGGAAAATATTGGTATGGGGATTTAAGGTGCCTGTATTGAAAAATGAGGTGAAAATAAGTAATTCAAAATTCTTTTTAATAAGTAGAGGAGATCAACTTGCATGTGTTTGTGCTGTGAAAGTGTTTCAGCTGAAAAAGAATCCTGTATGTTTTAAAATCACCAACCCTCAAGGCTGACAATTAGCATAACTTAGCATAACTTTACTGTAAAATGCGCAGTGACAAAACTGCACCACATTCATACAGGAATTATTGTAGAGCCTTTTTCTGCTGTACAAACAAAGATTTTCACTGAAATGTCTGGGAAATGTTAGGGCTTAGTCATGAGTATGTGGTCTGTAGAACTATGGGAATGCAAATATGTACGAAGAGAAATGCAGGCAGAAGCAAATAGACTCTGAACCATCTGGATATGAACTGTCTTGGGCCTTCATGTCAGATACACAAAAAAATATGACATTGTGGTCAGTGTCATAAGCTATGAGACACAGCTGGGATGAAGGGTATACTTGCTTTAGGGACAATGCTGTGTTAGTGCATCTCTGTAACTTCACAGATAGTCCTGATTTATAGCAAACCATCTCAAAGCACAGGCAGAGCTCATTCATGCTCAGCTGCATCCATCCATGTAGACATAGCCTAAGAGAACTGCAGGATATCCTCAGGTCCAAAACTTTATTTGCAGTGACTTCCATTACTTTCTGTAAGTTTTGACAAATAAGGTGTACTTTCACTGTTGGTATTGAATTGCATTGTGCTGTGCCAGAATTTTTTAGCTGGATGAATATTTAGCTGGGTCAGCTGTGCACTGGATGAAGGATGAAGTTGCAGGAGCTGCCATTAGGTCCAGTGCATATTGGGTGTACTAAAGTGAGCTTCTTTTGCAGAATTCCCTTGAAGCTTTTTAAGGAATTGCTGCTCTCTAGTTGCCATGGTGCAGTGTACACCTCCCTGCAAGTACCTCCTGGGAAAGCATTTTTGACAGTAGAGGGAGCCTAGTCTTTGAACATCTGTAGCTAAAGTCAGAAGTTACAGTTTTCTGTTTTATACAGTTCTCATCACTGTTGTTTCTCAGCTCTCAGCACATGCTGTTACTATCATCTAATAAATGTAATTTTCTCTTGCTTCCTCCAAGGAAGTTTGAAAGGAATTTTTTTTTTCTTTTATTATATGTATTACATAAACCCCTATGTGCCAAAGGGACAAAGAAGACACACATTAAGTTTGGAGAAGAAAGCAGCAAGTGTTGTGTTAGTCATGGACTTTGGTACTAATAGTTTTGAAATTCCAAGGTTCAGCCTGGTGACCTTCAGTAATTCATTGGGGGTGCTCAGCTTTGAAATTTTCTTTTCTTTATGGGCAAATCAGTGTTTGAGGTGATTTTGGTGAAAGCTAGTCAATATTTCTGGTGTGATCCAAAATGTTGCGGCAATGGAACTGACAAAAACTGTTTACTTTGTCTAATTCTTATAGCACTAGGTACACTGCACATTAATAGAGTAGTTCCTGCTCCCTAAAATTTTAACCCTTGGGATTAATTTAGCCTTTTATTTATTTATTTTCATTTGTCTGTGGAACTATGAATATTGTTTATGATAGAAAAAAAGTTTTCCTTCTTAACTTGAAGCAGCGTATTTCAGGGATGTTTTGTAAAAGTAAGCAAAACTCCTGTTTTGTTCTATTTACTGTTTTTCTGGGGGGACTGTGACATCCCATCCTTAACAGGAAGGGAGTACTCTAGATTACAGATGCCATTTTCAAAAAGGAACAACAATGGACCATAAACACTTAAAAATTTTTATTACTAAATTATACGCGTGGTGGAAATTGGTATAAGTCTGTTATAGTATAAGTAAACAGTGGTGGATTTTGACTAAGGGGTCAGGTCAAAATCCAAGGTCTCAGAAGAGACAGAGAGAAATTTAAGAGAGGGAGAGAGAGAAAAAAAGAGAAAGAAAAGAGAGAAAGAGACAAAGAGAGAAAGAGCCTCAGGGATCCAGCTGATTAGGCAAGCACCATCAAGGCTTTGTGGAGGCACCTTTTTAGAACTAAGTTTTCTCACCCTGGAGCTAAGTTTCTTGCTTTCTATGCAAATGAGTTATCATCTTCAGTTTGTTCTTCTAGACCTCTCTGAAAATAGGTCATAGAGTTTGTGGGGGACTTTAGAAGCCTTGATTGGGGAATAAAGACTACTGGGCTGGCCTTTGGCCAACAGTCCATGCCCTGTCCTCGACCTCATTCCTGTACTTGCCCTGTACTGTGTTGTTCTTAGCTCCAGCAGCCAGAAAAAGGACAATTGTCCCATGAAAGTACTGCCCTACCTCTGCCTGGCCCCTTCTTCAGCCACATGCTGTTCTTTCTCACAGTTTGCTCTCACCAACAGCCCTTGGTTGGCTCCATGGCCATCCAGCTATTGATGTCTGAGACATGCTTAACCCCTTATCTTCTGGGCTTCTGCAGGGGACTGTGCCATAGATGCATTGCAAGTAATTCTTTCCAGTGTTATATTCTTTGTTTCTTCCTGGAGTATATAGTTTCCTTCTAGCTTAGATTTTCATTATTTCATCTGATTGGTAATTATTTTAAGTGTCTAGTTGCTTTTCTAGTAAAAGAGAGATTAATTCTTAGTGTAAGGTTGAAAATTTTCTTCCAGCACTTACACTAAAATAAAATGAGTGACAATTATTTTGCTGTGCTCCTGTATCATTAAGGCTGATATCACTCAGGAAAATTGGGTTTAGTAATAACTCCATTAAGACCTTGAGGCAATTCTCTATCTATTAGGGCTACATGAGGATAACACTGTAAGATTGTATAGCCTCAATTCTAGTCAGATTATCTGATTTACTCTTTCTGTCCACAAGTCTTGTATGACAGCAAGAAAATTAAAAAGAGGTGGGTGCCAAGATTGAAAAACAATGAAGTAAAAAATTCAAATAAAATGCCCATAGAATACAGAGCATACCTAAATTTGCATCTGTGCAAGCATTAGCTGGAAGGCTGGAATACAGTTGCCAATCAAAACAGAACTCGGGGACCCTCTGCTTGTCTTTTTGGAGTGTTAAACCAAGTAAAATGTTCTTTCTTCTCTCCAGCAACCAATTTTTCAAAATCCTGTAACAGCACAATTACCTCTGAGACTTCCCTCTCAGATTTGGCTGAAATTGGCTAAAAGGATAGAAAATTTATTCTTGGAAATCAATGATGGACAACATAATCACTGAAGTTTCATCTCCTTAGGTTTTATTTGCTTAGCCTGTTAGTCACAAAAAATTCACTAGAATCCCTTTTAGCAACTTATCTCCTTGTGATTACACCCTGCTGCCATATTCTCCCTTTGTCCCAAGCTACTGATCAAAGTGCTGTGTAAGATCTAGCTATTGTGACTTGGAGAGTTTTCATTTCCTTCATTAGTGTCATAGAATCACAGAATAATTCCAGTTGGAAGGGCTGTCAGGGACTCTCCCAGTCTAACATTCTGCACAAAACATGGTCAACACTAGCAGACCAGGTTACTTTAGCCAGACAGGTCTTAAAGATCTTCAACAACAGAGACTGACCAACCTCTTGGGAACCTGTTCCACAGCTTGACTGTCCTCATGGTGCATTTTTTCCCCCTTTATACCTGGTCTAAACCTCTCATTTGCTTTTATGCCTGTTGTCTTTCATCCTCACACTATGCACCCCTCCAAAATGCCTGACTGAAGCTCTCCAATGACCTTCTCACAGAGCAAAGTGCCCCAGCCCCAGGACTTTGTGGTGTTGTCCTGCTGAATTCACTCCAGTTCATTAAGGTCCTGTTTTTACCAGTGCAAAACTGGACACAGTGTTCTAGATGTGGTCCAATGAGACCTGAGTGAGGAAGGGTAGTCTTTTTTGTCAGTCTGCTGGCTGTCCTGCTGCCCATACAGCCCAGGATATACTTGGTTGTTTTGGCTAACAAGGCACACTGCTGGCTCATGTCACACTTCCTGCCCACAGGACCCCAAATCCTGTTTTGCAAAGCCACTTCCCAGCCAATCAATTTCCAAACTATATCCTAGCAAGGGGCTCTTCCTTCACAGGTGCTGGACTTTGCATTTAATGATTAATTCCATGGGGCTTTTGTTGGCTCAGCCCTATCTAGCTCACTCTGAATGGCAGCTCTGTGACTCAGCATGTTGACTTTCCACCTCTGAATTAACCCTGATGGGGGATGGAGGACTACAGAACAACCCTCTTGGGGTTGTTGGTAGATGAAAAATTAGATATGAGCAGGCAACATGCACTTGCAGCCCAGAAAACCAATGGCATCTTGGGCTGTAAAACCTTTGCTGTCTCAGTGTCCTGGGGTGCAGCCTGGCTGGGGAAAAGGACTTGTAGGGTTTGAGTTCCGTGACATAATTCTCTACTTGCCCTTATCTACTTCTAGGACTTCACCTTCTTCAGTCATGCCTATAAGCACGAAGGGCAGGGGGATCCTGCTGGTCCTTCTCCTTTTTTATATGTTCATTATATTTTTCAGATTTTATGCAGTTTTATTCTTTCAGAACTCTGATGTCATACTTATGAAGAAAATGCATAATGCTTATTTGAATGGTAGGGGGTACTTCATATGGTGGAAAATCCTGCAAAGAAATCAGGTCCATCTGATATAAGTATTCTCTTTTTAAGACATCTAAAGTCTCATGCATTCATCAGTAAGATTTCCTGCAGTCTCTCTCTAGAATCTGCTTGATATAGGCCTCTGGAATATGTTAATAATCAGAGGTTATTGTTCTGTGGTCCTGCAGTGTCTGTCCATCTTATCTAGGAAAGGGTTTGGATTTCTTGAACTTTTAAAGATTTAAAAAATTTCAGAAAAGCAAGCATCTGCTTCTCAAACCAGAAACTGTGAATATAATTTCTAATTATGTAGATTTTCAGAAATGTCTTCTAAGTCTTATACTTCATCATTTTCCTCACAGTGTTTCTCTCAAATGTTCAAACCCTTTACTGTCTGTTCCAGTTAATAAAATTCTAAAAGTGATAGTGTTTGATTTTCCTTTATCACTACTAAACAAAGAGCTTTCTTTCACCATTTCTGTTAGCTATTATTGTAAAGTGCTATGTCTGTCTGCTAAACTGTTTTTCCTGGCCATAAATTTACCTTCCTAAGTATAAAGTGTTGCTATAGGTTGAATCCTCTGTACATTTATCTTTGTGTGTGTAGTTGCATGCATGTATGAAAGTGCTTTTAGCAGCTTCATTCTAATTTTGCTCTCAGGTTGAGAGACATTGCAGTGTATTTGGAACCATTTTGAGAAAGGGTGAAGAAACTTAATCTTTATAAGGCTTTATGGTCCAGATTTTATTGACCGATGCAGCACTTTATTCTGCAGAACTGGAAGTTTAGTGGTTTTAGGTAAAAACACCAATATGGATAGTTCTTGGCTGCTATAAAGCTTAGCTTTCTAAGTGGTTTTGCCAAGTTTTTCTCGAGGTATAGGGCTTTAGAGCACTCATCTTCCTGGGTAAAAGGAGGCCTTTAACTGCCATGTGAGGCACATTATTCCTTTAGTTCAGATCAGAACTTTTGACACTGATGTTTAATACCAACCTAAGAAAGGAGTTGGCTTGTGCTACTTCCTTTCCACGAGGGGGAGAATTTTCTTTTTCCCTGTTCCTTTTTCTCTTCTGCAGTGATCATAACTACTTGAACTGAATTTTTGCCTTGTGTTCTCATAATATTATTATGAGTGGGATACTCACACATGCACAGAAATTCCAGCATGAATTCATCAGTATGTATCTCATGATAGTCTTATATCTTTTGAGAAAGAAATCATATGGACTAAAAGGTGATATAGTGATGTAAAATTGAATTTTCTACAAACAAAATGAGAGAATACACTCAAGAAAAAATAGGCTATCAATAGTTGTATGTTTTGTGTGTTAGAATAGTTAAAGAAAAGCAAAATACAAGGAAAATGTAGCTGAGAATATTCTAAATATTCTTTAAATAGGCATAAAATCAATAATTTATAACATATATTCCCCATAGTAGAAATAAATGCCTTGTTTCCATTCTCAGACAAAAGAAAAAGAAGACCAACAATGTAAGCTCAGTTTCAATAGCTGTTTAGAAGTAAGCACATTTTAAAGAATTCTGATTTCTAGGATTCATATATTTAGTATTTATTCAGTAGCTTTCTCAGATGTCATCCATCCTCTCAGAATTTTATGCCAAAATCTAGGTTCTTTTAATATTTTCAATATGATAAAATTGTCCCCTTGATTTTTAAAGGGGATCTCTGAAAATAGGATACTGACAGAAATAGTAAATCTCAACTTCCAGAATCATCGTATTCTAAAGCAGTAAAAGGTCAGAACTCATTAACTCAGGAAAATTAATAGTTTAGGGATGTAGTCTGAAAAAAATGTTTAACTATTAATCTTTTGTTTAAAATGTTTAAAATGTTTTGTTTAAATGTTTAATTTTTAATCTTTTTTGGAAATATCTATTAACATGATTCAGTGTTTAATATAGACTGCCTATATTATTATAGCATATAAAATGCAGCAATTGTGATTGCTTTCCACATAGAAATAAAAAATAATCAGTCAAATTAATTTGCAAGTTTTACTACATAACAGAATTTTCTAAAAATCATCAAGACACTGTTGAATATTTTTGTTTCCCAAAGCCAGACTCTGCCCTTTTGTAAGGTTGTGCATATTGTGTCTTTAATGACAGACGTTCTGCAATTAAAGCTTGAATTTGTGGCACTGTTGGGCCACTCAAGACACATTGCTTTCCCCTGATCCATGAGATTCTCTCCTGACTACTCTCTGGCAAAACCTTCAGGTGTGTTTTCTGGCTGTGCACAAGACATTTCTACTCAGATGTCATCTGGTTAATGATGACATGCAAAGAAGTCTTAAGCAGTAATAGAAGCTGTCTTATGTGTTAAATATTTCCTAATTCCATATCTAGCCCTATTTGCCTCTTATTTAGTTTCCTTAACAAATCTGGCTGAATCAACTAAAAACATCCTAAAAAATTATATTATTGTCAGTTCATAAATAAGACAGGAATAGCTGTCTTATCCAGCTGCTTTTTAAAGGTTAGATACAAATATTCCGCCAAGAAGAGAACCTTAAATTCCATCCTAACACTCTACCCACAAGAGAGCTTCCCTCAAGTGACACCTTTAAGGTAGGCATAAGGAACATAAGGAGGGACTGAAGTGAGAAACTGTGACAGATGTTAGAAATAACTAAGTGTTCAGAAAATATTATCCCTTTTTTGTATGATTTTTTTTTCCCTGATATTTCTCCTTTTCTTCCCTCCCTGCTCTCCCCTGAGCACTGCACCCGTGGGGCTGGGGCAGCCTGGTGGCTTTGCCATGTTCCCAGTGCTGTGCAGGACTGGCTAACAGGAAAAGTGCTTTTTCCATCTTTCCAGCATATTTTTTGCTTCCTGTCAGGGTACAAAATGCCCTCTGACTAGCTGGAAACCAAGATGAAACGTAAATCTGGAGAATCATTGAGCTGTTCTTTTCCATTCAGTTTCACAGGCCCTCATGTTACACAAAAATGTGGTACAGACACCTACTGTTCCACGAATCTTTTTCTCTGGACTTTTTAAGGCTCTTCTATAATTAGTGACTTATTTCTATTATCCCTCTGATTTCAGTGCAGAAATGGTGGGATTAAGAATTTACCACCAAGGCTTTTATACCATGGAAAAAGTATTTCTGTTTAGTCTTTTCCTAAACAGATGAAAGACTGGCTAGCATCTTACAATGAATAACAGTTTTAAAAGCCACTATGCTAATCAAATCAAATCATAAATATAAACAAGCAAGAAAATAAAGTTTAAACCATAAAGGTCCAATACACCCCAGGTTCAATTACTTTTATTGTGTTTGCTTTAAGCATTTTTTTTTCCTTTTTCACTACACACAACTCTGTGCCTTGTCTGTGTGTATAGCATTTGACAATGTGGTAGATCAGTGAAAAATCAGAAGGCATAGAACTACTTAACAGAATAATGCTGCATTTTCATATTGTCAGGGTGATTAATGACAACCACTGTAGTTTTCCAGTAAAGGAAAAGGAGAAAATGTTGCTGCCTTTCTGAGCTGATACTCTTTACTAGACACTGTGGGAGTCTGCAAGCCCAGAAATAAATTCCTCTAATAACCATGAGTGTCTTTGTCCCTGCAGGGCACTAAACAGACCAACAATTCTCTTCACTATCTTAAAATCCTCTGGCACAAGAGCAATGTCAGTGCAACTGCATTTCTTTTCTCCTGTTTGGATGCACAATCCTTTGGTCAGTTCCCCAAGTCTTTCTGCATCTTCCACACACTGTAGCAGGATAGAGCTTATTTCCAAGGTGTCTGCATGGGAAGCACCCATGAAACATGGTGATCCTAGAAAACACTGAGCTGTTCACGATTGTGGTTTTGGCATAATTTCTCCAATCAGTTCTGAAAGGCAGTTATATTTGTAAACAATACCTGTGTATTCTGTTCCATTGTAAAAATGAGAGGGCAATTATCCATATGAGAAAAAGAGAAGGGGATCTGTAGTTTGATGGCAAGTAAATACAAGGCTTCTGTAACAACCTGTCTTCTGCCTCTTAATGCTGACTCTCTAATGGCTCTGTAAGTCAGTCAGCTCCACTGCTTTCAGTAGATTTGCACTACTATAGGAAAGGAAAAAGTAGAAAAAGACCACTAGAACTCATGACTCTTGAAAGAAAAATCATTTTGCAACAAGGTTTTGTTTCAGCTTATGGTCCATGGAGCAATAGTGCACAAGTATACAATCATACATGAAAACATTTATAGAAAGAGACTTAGCTTTGGAGCTTTGAGTCTCCAAGTCAGTTCCCACCTGGATTTGCTGTTTTTATTAAACCTCTTTTTCAGATTTGTCATCTAATGCTATAGTTGATAGTAGCAGAAGTTACAGGTGCTTAGTTTTTGAAATCAAGTCCGTAACATTCAGTGCAGGCAAGATGTAACATCTTGCCTGGTGAGAGAAAATAGGACCTAATCACAGCTGCTATATTCTTTTTCTTCACTTTTTTTCTTCACTCAGATTATTTCAGTAAGTGTTGCTGTTAACTCAATAGTCTAGTCATGATCCTCCAAAGTATCCTCTAAAGTATTAATATTCATCTAAAGCAGGGAAAATAGTGACATCATAAAATAGTATGGAAGACCTGACAGCTACAGAAGCTGAGCTGGGTAGCACCACAGACCTCCTGGCCCTGGTACAGTGGAAGTCATGGGAGAGATAAACTCAAGGCAAGAACAAGAAGTGAAGACACCACTCTGACCACTCTGATGAGAGAGGATGTAACAAGGCCATCACTGGTGCAAAGTGATGAAAGTAACAGGGACCTGATAACCAAAAAGATTGTTTTGCTTAGGGAACAGGGGCAAAGGGAGTGGAACATTTTTTATGGAAGTTAGAGAACTATAAATACTGGTGAATAGTGTAATAAACTGGCTTTTTTTTTGCATAGCATGGTCTGTGCCTTCAATCACTGCAAATAGAAAGGTAGAATACATAGCATTGAGAGTAGCTGCTAGAAATGTTGAAACAGTAATGTAGAACATGCTTGCCATGATCTGAACATTTCAGAACATGTTAAGACAGAGCAGAAATGATAAACCAGCATTTATAGTCCTTCAGGGATACCTCAGTGAATTGTCTTTGAGCTCTTTGTGACTTAGAAAAGGAAAATAGGTGACACTGAAGCTAAGAATGGAATTCTTGATTCAGTTTGCTTTTTGTGCTGGCATAACTGGGAGCTCTGGGAGTGTGCTATATGTAGCCTCTACATCTCCAAGATTCTGATAGAGACAGAGGAAGGGCACACTTTTTGTGAAGACTACCACGCTGTTGAATTCTAAGCTGATCTTCTACAGTCTTGAATATGATATGTCCATGAATAGAGTAGGAGAAGGTCGTATTGGAAAGAAAATAAAAAAATCTGTGAACAATTTATAGTTTTCTAGGACTGATCATTATCTAAGATTTTTGTATTTTATAAAATTCCAACTTGGATTAAAGTGCATAGGGTGGTTATTCTCTACCTTAACTCTGAATTGTCTGGTCACTAAACAGTGAATTACAGAGCAGAAGTTTAAAACAACAAACAGTTTCAACTCTCTAAAATTTTATCTCTCTCTTTTATTTGTAACTTCAAAACAACAATTCTTTCACAAGACAGCCAGACAGCTAAGCTCATTCTGTTTTTTCCATTTTAATTTTCATTTTCTTTTTTTTTTTTCTTTTTTTTTTTTAATACTTTCATTTTTATCACCTATGCAAATGCTGGGATGCAATCAGGGTTCCTCGCCAGTTGGGCTAAATGGCAGCAGGTTGCTTGCTTAGCACTTTCAAAGGGTGCCAAGCTAAGATGATCCAGATTCCTTACCTGTTTACAGAGAAAGAATAGCAATAGGTAATGGGGATAACTTTGTTATGCACTGCCTTGGTCCTAGTTAAAGAGAAGAATTAGTAAATAATGCACCATCATCATGAATGCATAGTTATTTTACATATTTGGTATTTCTAAAACTGCCCAGCAGTATTCTTTCTGCTGCTGTCAGCAGTGTTTGTAAAGGAGACTTTCTGTGCAAATTCAGCAAATCATCTAGTGAGCTAAACCTCACCTCCAGGTTAATGACTGCTCAACCTAGCCCTATGTTTGCTAAAGAGAGGGACTCTCATTCTCCAAACAAGTAGATGAGGATGAGGACCTAGTGACAGCTTTCAGACTCCTGAAATCAGCAGCCATGATATGCAGCAGAGTGGCCTAGCTCAGCTTACACTTGACACTCAGGAGCTCTTCATCCCCTACAACACAAATCTACTGACCTCTTGTTTCTTACTTGTGAAATTGTTAGTGCCATGATTTGATAGTGACATCCTTTTGGGTTTAGGGACTTACAGCAGTGAGGTTGACTGACACCTTATATTCCTGAGGACTACATGCTCAGTGGAGTTTATGATGACAGTAGTAGAATCATAGAATAATGAATCCAACTCCTGACCCTGTGCTAGACACACCAAGAATGACAAGAGCATTGTCCAAATGCTTCTTGAACTCTGTCAATCTTGGTTCTGTGACCACTTCCCCTGGGGAGCTGTTCCAGTGGTCAGCCACTCTCTGGGTGAAAAACTTTTTCCTGATATCTAACCTAAACAACTTTCCCAAATCTTCATCTGCTACCCAGCTACATAACCTTTGCTCCAGCTGGCTTCCTGTGAATGGTGGAAGCTATGGCCTCAGCTACTGCAGATGGCTTCTTTTATTGTGTAAGAAAAGGTGCAAGGCTGTGCAGTGCATGTACACCCTGGAAGGGACCCAGCACCCAGCCAGGCCAGCCTTGACAGTGCTAAACAGGTTTAATCTTGCACTCCATCTGCACAAATCTTTTACAGTTAGGCTTGGCTTAGTACTGTTTAAGAAAGGTAGATTACCACCCCAGAGTGGCACATACTGAATTTTAGTCCTGGGCTTTTACTGCATCACTCTCTTTTCCACTTACTAGTAGACAGCACAAGAAATCTTGACTACAGTGATGTGATAATCCTTGAATTTGAACATTTTCCCTAGTCAGCATTGTTGTATTTGAAGTATCCTTTGAAATGTAAATTATGCACTGAAGTCATCAGTGTGTACCAGGCAGAGTGAAAAATTGAAATAAAGCATTTATATACATATGTATACAGAAAAGTATATATTTATGTATATTGCACACACACAGTTAAACTTCTCTATGTACATGGCTGTTAAATTAAATTAAATTGCTATTAGAAAAAAAAGTATTTGAAGTTACATAGAAGATGTCAAGAAGATTCTGATGATGAGAATTTAACAATTAGTATTAAATATCATTTTAAGGGATTTTCATTTTAATGCTCTTGATATTATAAGTAATACAAATGGTGTGCTGTGTGTGATTTCCACTAATGTGCAGCTCCTTCTGTCATTCGGTTTTCTACTGAGACATATTTATAGTAAGTAGAATAAATTAATTACAGAACCTTGTAATACAAGGATGTAATTCCATCTAGTAAAAACCCCTGAAGTGGAACCTTAAGATGTTTGCTATGTAAGGGAAGCAAAGCATAGGTAAGCAGACTTTGCTGGTGTGTCAAAGCTTTTCCCTAGGGCTAATGTCCAAAAATAAGAAAGATTGTTTTATTCTTCAACAGCTTGTTTTACTGGGCTTTTTTTTTTTTTTGGGTTAGCACAGAAAAGAGTAGGATTCCTTCTACCTTTCTTCTCCTTCCCTTTCTTTTGTGTGCATATGTCTCCAAATGAGCAGCATGTTTTCTGCCATGCTAATTTCAAGCAATTTAAACACCTGCTTGGCCATTTTTTTTAAGTAGGTAGAGACCTAAGTTTTGCATTTTAAACACATTAAAAAAAAAAACAACTCAATCTACTTATTTGATTTTGTACTGTTAAAGGAACAACAAAAGTAAGATTTCTCTAAAAAATATAAGGAAGGTCTTGGTGTGAGCACAGTATTTTTATCTGTGTTTACAGAGCACAATGTGCTTAGTCAGCTATTTCTTTCTTCTACAGTTAAGCACCACTTTCATAATAATTTCAGTCCATTCTGTATTGCAGAAGCCCTGTTAGGATCAGTATGGTTCTTAGCCAGCACTGGAATGTTCCTGTGACAGTCATCAGATTCACCTGGGACTGAACAAGACATAATCAGGGCCCAGAGAACTAAAAAAATACCTTACCACAGCTTGATCAAAGACAACTGCTCTTCCCTAGTTAAACAAGTTAGCATGTCTTTTCCCACAGCAATTTGGGAGAAATTAGTTGAATGAGAATGCTGTATTGATCCCCAGGAGCTGGCAGAGGACTGAGAGCCTTTTTTAAACTACTCTAGGGGTTTTCTTTTTGGAGAAATCAAGCTGGCTGTCATCTTGTAAATGGAACTGTATAGCCCTCCTGCTTTTAGAAAGGGGAAGTTGCTTAAGCTTAAAGAGCTTCTTTGCTGTCATTACTTTATCCTCCAGGGACTATTGCTTTGTGTTTCCTAGTTACAGGAGGAAGAGGATAAAGTGTCTGTGGAGAACCAATTGCAGAAGCATCCATTGCAGTTAGCTTGTTACTCTGGCAAGCAAGGAGGGATTTTCAAGACTTTCTTTAGTGCTGGAAACAAAGCATTGGGAATCTAAAAATCTTTTTGTGAAAATCTGAACCAGCACTTTTTCTACTGTTAAAAAAAGTTTGTACCTTGGAACTGCAGTTCTGCAAAATGTACTGATAATTTGAAATTATTGGTTATTTGTCCAAGCAGTGTTAGAAACAGTAATGTTTCTCGTGCAGCCATGGAAGGTCATGGGCCATGACTGGGATTGGAGTGTCAGGTTTGTCTTCCAGGGAGACACTGCCATTTCTTTTTGGTTCCTGTCTAAACTGCCATTTCTCTCTAACTTGTGTATCTGGCAAGCAGATCTCTATTAGATCTGAAGAGTTGGAGAAAGAATGTGTTGCTAGGCTGGAAATCCCTGAGATGCCAGCCACAAGGTAAGGTGGGAAATGTGATTAATAAGGGCAGGGAATTGAAGCCCCATCAGTCCCTTTTGAAAATCTGCACTTCTTAGTTGAACTTTATTGCTCTTAAGAGCATCTCATTTTTTCCAGTGAAAACTGAATTGTTCATTATACTAAATACAAATAGTCATAGAATATGTACTTCCTTCTAACAAAGAGGATCAGTATTGAAATTAAAAATATATATATATTATTCTAGCACAAACCTTGCCCTGTCCCTTCTTTTATGTGTTGTTCACAGTCTTCCTCCAGATTCTTTCCTGCTTTAATTTTCTTTTTGTAATTTTAATGAAACAGTAAATATTGCCACAGTCCAGACAATATCTATTTATTTTTCTTTGAGGAAAAGTGCAAACCTGATTGGAAGATTTATTTCCAAATTCCAAACTCCTTGATTTTATTCTCTGGGTGAAAAACTTGCATTAATTAAAATATCTGCATTAAATTCAACATAAGCTTGTGTTACATAACAATTAAAATTCTCACTGTGAATCCTGGACAATTTTCTTAGAAAGAGTTCTCAGGGGGGTTTTATGACATAAAAAATTCTTTCGCTCGCAGAGGCTGCAGTTGCAGAAAGAAATAGGCCAAATGTACATAATTCAAAAAATTTTCCTGGACTTAATGTCTCATAGTGCCTGATTAATGTTTTTGTATGACACAATGGGGTGATAAAGACTCTAAAACTCTTATTGCTGTAGACATGCCTATGCAGTCATGGTGTGCCAGTTAACATGACTATGCATGCATGTTTAAAAGATGGGCAGCTCCATCATGCTGCCCAACTCTTTATGCTAATAAACACCCAAGGCTCTCTTCTGTGATATAATACTGAAAAGATTTATAGCTGGGAATTTTCATACCAAAGTGGGTCTCTCTAAAACATCAAAATATGAATTACGAAAAATTCACTTTGTGAAATACACAACATTAATATTCTGCAGAGCTTTGTGCATCACTTTTCTTTGGTTAGTTTATCTACAGAGAAGTAAAATATGCCTTATTAAAATAGTTAGGTCACAGTAGCAGTGGTAAAGTATGGACATTTTAATCAAGTCTGTTTTAATATACCTGACAGTTCAATTAACAGGTATTAACTAAAAATATCTCTAGCTGGGACACTTATTAACTTAAAGTTAATTGTAACTCATCATTGAAATCTCATCTTTTTCTCTTCATAATTTCTTATGCCTGAAATCTAACTATAGCTCTTTAGGATCATAATTGCACATTGTTCTGCAAGAAAGTAAAAGTTATTGTACTCAAATCAGAGGAGAATGGAACATGTAAATTATATTATTAAACAGAACTCTAATATCTCAATATAAACTTTAAATGAATGAGTAAACAAACCTATAATATTGTTATGTCTCATTTAAAGACTGCTAATCTAAATACACATATATTCTACTAATTACTTTCTTTACTGAGAGTGAATAATGATTGTAAACCTGAACATGTCAGTTTTAAATTAAGCTTATTTTTAAGTTCCATTTCAGAGCTTTTATTCCGTGAATAATTCTTACTGTCCAGTGGGACTGACACATAGACTGTAAGAAAGATCAGAGCCTCATAATATGTGAGCTTCTTTTCTCTGATAAGCAGGCTGTGTCTGTTCAGCTTCTATTGATTCTTGCTGTATTGCTGCATCCCCAAAGGCTAGACTTCTGGTTAGCTTCTGTGTTCTGAAACAAAACAAAAAAAAAAAGGTGTTTGAGGTAGAAGATAACTGAAGACAGAAACTGCATTAAACTTACCTGTTACAGTCTTAATCTGCTTAACCTTAGAGTGTGTTTCAATTATATTCTGGTTTTTTTTCCTCCTGATTACTGAAGAATAGGATGTACAATGCAGACTCTCCACTGCCCAGAAAGATTTATGAAGGCCTTTGCAGGGGTTGCTGACCATGTAACATTGTACAAAGCTGGCCTTTAGCATCATCTCAGCAACAATTTCTTTGAATTTGTAGCTTGCTGGCATAATTTGAACTACTTTCACATATATTTCATTCTTTGAGATCAGTGATGAACAGACAGGACGATGTGTTTGGGATTCTTTACTAGATCCAGAATTACAATCCTGAGTTGAAAGGGCCATTGAGTCCAACTCCTGGCCCTGCACAGGGCAGTTCTGGAGTCACATCCTGGCCTGGGAGTTGTACAAACACTCCTTGGGCTCTGTCAGGCTGGACCACTGCCCTGGGGAGCCTGTTCCAGTTCCCAGCCACCCTCAAGGTGAAGAACTTTTTCCTAATATCCACCCTGAACCTCCCCTGTACTAGACAGCCACAGTTTATGCTTCTGAGTTACCTCCAGGACTTATAATTGTTTTCTGGAAGTTATTCCATCCAGTCATTAGAAACTTTCCTAACTGAGTTAGATCAAGTGGTAGAATATGACTTCTCTACTGCATGTTAGACTAGAGGTAATAACCTTCTGAGTTATTATACCCTTGTAGGCATCTGTACATTATATAAATTCTCCATATTACAATCATATGCATTAGCCAAAATGTCTTTTGCTATTTATTCATGAAGTAAGAACTTCTAGTGTGATAAATTTTACTTGAAAGTGTTGAAGGTTTTTTGTTATTCACAAGACTAATATATTTATATAATATCCTGAATATTTTTTTTGTAAATTAGTGTGTATAATTAGGATATCTATATATATGGAGAATATATATTTGTATATATACATATTTATATATATAAAATCCCTTATAAAGATGTCACTTACTTACTTTTTTAGGTTTTAGGTGCTAGTAGTGCCTTCAGCTCCTTTTCCACAAAATGCATTGTCTTTTCCCTGTTTATCCTGGACATTTGCAAGTAATTTTTTCATTACAATAAATCATTATTCACAGAAGTCAATGGTAAAAAGCAAGCTTTCAAATGCCACTACTGTGAAAATACTTATTAATTCTAATGATACTGGAAAATACACTTTCTGAGTGTAGCATAGATTTTTGTTTGTTTTTCTATTGTGTTACCAGTTGTCAGAATTATTTAAAATGTTTTTGTTAAACACAGAAAAGATACTGTAAGGTATTTAACCTAAATAGGCTCTTTGTGACTTACAAATATTTTCTCCTTGATAGCAGTGTGATGAACACTCTCCTCTATCAATACAGTTTTCTCTGCTTTTCCATTTCTTCAAGTCCTGTAATCAACATTTTAGTTTCAGGAAAAACAGACCTCTTTACTATATGCTACTGTCACAATAAGACCTATTAACTGTTACTTGGACCTAGGTTTCTTGTCTCAAATGAATTTTCCAAATTAAAGGTAAAAGGGGTTTTAAATTAAAAAACCCAAACAAGCAACAATCACTTATTAGACAGGTTTTTAATTGAATGAAAAGCTGTAAAAGATAAAAAATACCTAGTGCAAATGCAGACATCAGTATTTTAAGAAGATAATGCTAAGTGCTCTGTTATTACTATGATTTTCGGTGGAAGGAGGACATCTAATTTTCCAGTATATATATTTCTGTACACATCTACCACACCTTAAACAGGATAAATTACATCTTTCAGGCTCAGGGAGTCAACAGCCAGCATTAACTGGTAACATCAGTTTTCTGTTATTCTTCCTGCTCCAAAGCCACTATTGTAGGGGGATTTCGAGATAGGAAGTGGAAGCATAAAATTGAACAAGGCAATTTTGGAGGATAAAACATGTTATTATAGGTTGAACTAAGAACTCTGTCATGGGAAATCATGGGATTTAAGTCCTTCATAGTAATTACAGGGGACCACTGAGGGGACATCCTGTAATATATACTTTGCATTATATATAGTTATGCTCTATGCCACAAATTCACTGACAATAATTTTTTATTTATGAAATATGATGGTAATTTGAGGAATTTCGGAGAACTGATTTTCCCCAATTGGATATGATTTTCCAGCTCTCTGTAAATCTGGATCTTGCACCTGTCTCTGTGTCCAGGCTATGAAAACTATGATTGAGCCTGGTCCCACATGGGATCTGAACTGCAGCAGAACCTGGGAACCAGAATGGGCTGCTGGATTTCACTGGCATTGACTTAGAATCTGTCCATGAGTATTTCCTTTGGGGTGGGATCAGCTGCTCTCTGTGCTCTGTCTCACACCAAAGAGTGCTCTGGATTTAGCTCAGATGAAAGCCAGGAGGCAGAGGCTCTCTCCAGGATCCTGCCCAGTATGCTCCAGCAGTTAATGGACACTTGGTTAATGAGATGGGTCTAGCTGGTGAGTCCAGGCAGTGTCACACCCCTTAGTAGGACATGTGTCTTCTGTGCTGGCTGTCCCACCTCCCAGCCTCCACCCTGTAGTCACAGGAGCTGGGACATTGAAGGACAGTGGAAATACTTGCTCAGTGTGTTGTGTAAACAGCAGCACACAGGCCATTTGAGGCTCTTGACTCTGGAGAGCTCCAGAAGGGATGTTTGAGAGTCTCAAGACACAACAAGGTTGGGGTAAGGGGCTGCAAACAGAGACCTCTCCCAAAGTTCCCACAATACCTGAAAGAGGAGAGCAAAGCTGGCTCTGGCTGCAGTGAGAAGGGTGTGCTGTGGACAGACTTACAGAGTAGCCCAGGTCAAGGTCTGAGTTTAAAAATGGCCCTGAAGCCCTGAGCAGAAGCCCCAGGTGAGGTTTCTCACAGTCATTTCTCACTACAGGCCGATGACAGCTCATGCTGCTGTGTCACATCAGAACTGGCCTCAAGCAGGTCAGAGCCCCTGGGCTGGGGAAAGGAGGAGAACATCACCCTGACAGCCAGAAGTTAATGTGATCTGTCACTCATATTTAATTTTATCAGATGGATGTAACCATAGGGTGGGTAATACTAACACTCTGCAGTATCCTGGCTGGAAGTGCAGTGTGCACTGTCATCTTTTGAGGATGAAATGTGTGTAATACCCTCCACATGCAGGCAGAAATACTGGTTTGGATTTCCATAAAACTGAGCCATTGTTTGTTTCATGTAAAATTTTCGATTTGGGGTTTCTTTATCATGCTTTTGGTGGTTAGACTATACAAAGTTATGAATTTTTTGTTGATATTCCCAATTGCATGGATATTTTTAACATTTAAGAGAGTTGCAAAATGTGCTACTCTTTCACCTAGGTCACATTTAATCAAGCATTTTTTTATTTTCTCTAGGGAAAAGTTGTTACCTGCAGTTAATCCAGGTGTTGAGGCAAAGTTCTCTAAAATACCTCTCTCTTCTGATGAATGAAAACTTTGCAGGAAATAAAAATTTGGAATTTTCAAGTTCATATGCCTAATAGATAGTTTTAGTGTAGAAAAAGAATGTATGTTTTATAAATTTTATGGAGTGTTTCTATTTGAACTATTGATGCACAGCATCCATTAGAATCTAATGCATTTGCTGTATAATTATTAATTCTGAATGGTTATTAAGTTTATTGCTCTCTCATGTATAATAAAAATGGATTTGTATATGCCTAAAAACCAACAATGACTGACGTGACCTTGCTTTTTCTTAGCCAATTTAGTTGTAATTTTCTTTGACAGAGATGGACACTGAATGGCATGGTGTCAGTAACTAGGGCAAGAAGAATAATACAATCAATACAATTCAAGATATCAAAATCTTTATAATGTAATTGTAATGTAGAATGTTTTTAATTTTTTCATACTGCAGAACCTACTTTCTGGGAAGAGAAGAGAAATTAAATTTTGAATTGATGGATGGCATTGCTATGGTTGTTCTGATTGTAGTTCATTATTTATTTGGTAGTTTATGGGTGAAAGTCTGCAAAGTGTGAATAGACTATGTAGAGCTAAGTGTTGTCCCAGAATGCACCCACAGCAAAACCTGAGATCAAGATATAGCAGTGTCTAAAATGAGATAATAATTTTGAGTCAAAATGCAGAGACGATATAAGAATTAAATATAAATTGAGAACTCACATGAATTCTGTGCAGTCAAATGAAAACATCAAAACCTCTGAAAATGGGTTAGCTCTTTCTTTAAGTAATTTAATTGTAGAAGTTGCTTGACAAAAACAAGTTTTCTTATTTTGTTATCTGTAAGAATGGCCTTAAATAGTAAAGTTAATGCTCTTACATTTTAATACATAATTATTTATACTACTTTGATGTTTTGTGAATTTTTACAAGGTGCTAATTGTGCAGAATTAAGCTGACAAAACTTAGAAATTTGTGGGTTAATATTAGCATAATCCTACAGTACATTGTTTAACAAGAGTATAGAAATTAAGTTTTCAGAATGTTTTTCCTAGTATGAAGAATAAAATGCACATTTCTTACAATAATAATTTTCATGCCATAAATCATGCCTTTTAGGAAATTGCATAAATTCTTGTGGGTTAATTGATTGTGAAGTTTTGCTAAACCAGAATCTGTCGCAAAAGTGGTTTTCATAGTTTATTAAGGAATGTTATCAAAATATCTAGGAATTAATCAAAACACAGATGCAAAATTAAGATTTGGTTTACAACAACAAACCAGCCTTTTATATTCCATCTTATGTTTGTGTCTTTCCTGTTTTCAAAGGTCTTTCCTTTCACCTTTGCACAGCTTCTTAAAAACACCAGCCTTGTGACACAGAACATCAGGTGCAATCCCATTACACAGTTTAGACTTCCACTGACTACATCCAAATTGGCATTTCTAAATCTCTATGTAACATCATGTGCAATGCTACCAAAGAATATTAAATTTTGCTTATAGAAAGTGAGGTACAAGCGTTCAGAAGAGAGGAAGGAAGGAAACAACCAGTACTTTTATGACTTAATGTAAATTGTGCTGTGTATTACCCAGCAGTTGTCTTCAGTTACTTTTTTTTCTTTCTTGCTCTCTGGAGGCAAAATAAATCCATTATGTACTAATATGATAAAATGAAACTGCTCCCACAAGCCACTTCTTAACATGGTCCCTGCTGGACTGTCAGTACATATATGAAAAAATTGGTCCAGTGTGACAGTTGTTTTTTGCTTATCAACCCAAACATGCTCAAATAGAGGAAAAAAAGCTGCCTTATTGTGTCAGACCTCATGTACAATGCTTAAGTGCCTTGTAATGTGTGCAAGTCGTACATTCTCATCCAGAACCTCCTGCTTGGCTTCAGGGTGTCTGCACCTTGTTATTGAGCATGTGTTAAGAAAAAACAGAGAGAAGGACACATCAGAAAGGAAATGGTGCCCAGATTTCAGACAGTCAACCACTGGGTGGCCACCCACAAACCATTATTTAGGCTTATGCTGGTCAGGGGGAAAGGGTTTTAGCAGAGGAAGGCACACATGAATGGCTACACTGGGGTATTTTAGCTCAATGAATCAATGACTTGTCTCTGATGGCAAACAAAGGTGGATCCCTAGGTAAGAGCAAACAAATTTCATTTTCCTCTGCTCCAAATTGTGTGCTTGGAGATTCCTGAGGCAGACATACTCTTTCTGAGTTCTCATAGTCCTTGGAGTACTGCTCTCTTATGAATTTATTCTCCATTCTGCTGTGCCAATGCTTCAGCAATTTAGCTGTTCAGCACTGGTAGTTAATTAGGCTTCTCCTTTTGTGGGTTTTGAACTTGCCACCTGGTAACAGGATGTGCGTGGTGAAACAAGCAAACAAACAAACAGAAGCCTCTTTGTTCTTAAAGTTTAAAAAGCTATCAGAAGTAGTATGGTGTGTAAGCAGATGTAATAGAGATTCAGCAAGGGAAACTCTCACTTAGGGCTACCCAGAAGAGGTCTCCCATAACTTCCCAGAGCAGGAAGCTGCTTGATGATGTTCAGATGCACCCACACCTGCCACTGCAGCAAAAATTACATTTCCTCTTATCATTGTAACATTATTTATGTATTTAATCACTGCAAGAGCCTTGAATTTCAGTCACTTGGCCTGTTGATAAATTCTCTCTCTTTTTTGCTAATGTTTTTTATTGGTTTTTACTTATAGTGAGAGTAACAAGGTTTTTTTAGACATGATCAATAAGCACTGGAAACTTTTAAGCTTTAAATATTCATATCTTCTTGTTGCAGCTTTTTGTTTTTCTTCTCCTTACAACTGTTATTTCCCAGAGCAAAAGATGGAGGAAGAATGTAGAGTGATGGGAGATTCAGTTTGCAAGTTCTTGAATGCAAATTCAAGAATACTAATATCAACCCCTACTGAATTTTTACACTTAAATTTCTGATAAGCTTCCCATGCTTAGAAGAGTAATTTTACTTTGTGAGGAACAGGAGGAAAAATGTTACAATATAGTGTATAAAATGAGAGATGATTCTGGACCAAAAGAAATGGAATTTTAATTCTATTTTCTACGTGATATTTTTTAAGTAAAATTATTTTTTCCTTGTAACTCTGAGTAAGGTAGTTATTAAAAAAAAAAACCTGTTATATTGTGCCTTTAAATTATGGTTTGATAATTTTGAGCAATAAAATGTGATAACCGTGATAAATTATCACAGTCATTTTAGTACATAAGTTAGATGAGTGACTCCAATGTTTAATCAGGTCAGTAGTCTCCTTGTATTTTTTTCTAAAAAATGGAAAATCATCAGTAAAATGGAAAAGATTATCTGTATTCCCTCATAGTAATGTCATTTTGTTTGGTGAATTAAACTCCTTAACATTCAAATAATCGTATAGTTTGCCCATACAGGACCAGATTATCTCATAGAGAAATAATTGAGCATCTTTGTTTTTATCCTTTAAGTACACCCTAAAATCTATTATAATCCTGTAAAGTAGGATTATTAAACTAAACAACAGTAGCACATTTAATGATGATCTTCTAACAAAACATTCTGGCTAATCTCTGATTAGTAATTACATTTGCACACCAATCTAACACACAGGATAACTGAATTTCTTAAGATGTAGGCTATCTGCAAACCCCCCTTATAATCTGTTTTGTAATCTGTCTTCATTTCATTTCTTTTGTATTTGGCAGTGGCCAAATCAAACAGTTCTTGAAGCAGAAGATCAATCAGTCACTCTAGACAAAAACAGGTCAGATCTTCCCAAAGTGCTGGAAGTACTTATCTGGTCTTTTTGTAGTGAACTATAGACTTGCAGACATGGTAGTAATATTTTTCATCCTTGTTTATTGTTCAAAACCCGATTTTTTTAATGTTCTATTTTTTTTTCAATCATCCTTTTATTTCAGGACTTTTTTTTGTTTTTCTTATAATTATCATTATAAAATACTCAAAGTGAAATATAGGAAAAAGGTTTTATTAAAGAGTCCCTTTGCACAATGCAAGTGTAAATTCTCTTGAAGACTATTGCATTTTCTTGGAAAGGATTTTAAAGTTGATAAAACACTGAATTGTGATGCATTTGTGATGCATTTGCTTAGAAATAATTTCACTTCAGAGGTACTGCCATATTGCCATTTGATATAACTATTATAAATGCTAATATATTATGCCATCAATATTATACTGATTTTAACCTGAGACATCCAGCATTATTATATTTTTTTTTCTGTAGTCAATAAATAAACTATCAGTAGATTGTTATTTCATCTCCTTTTATACTTGCAGACGGTTTGACAAATCTTTGGAAAAGTGGCAGATTTTTCATTCTGACATGAAGAGATTTAATCATTGGCTAAGTGAAACTGAAGAGAAGCTGTCAAGAGCACAGATAGAGGCTGGAGACGTGGGGCTTGTGAAAACCAAGCAATTTATCCAGGTATGATTTGATTAGCCTATATTCTGTTTCTCTGTAGGGTTTAAGAAATTTTCAGGTCTGGGTAATCTGTATAGTTTTGCAGTTCATTTAAGGAGGATTTCTAGTGCTGAGTGGACAGTGACAATTTAGTTCAGATGTGTTTGTTGTTCTGGTTAACTAAAAATTTTCACTAGCTGGTTGTAAGATAGATTTTTAAATGAAATAAGATATGGGATGACATGGTGTATTGTGGTACTTTTATAGCTACGTATTTCTTTGGTCTTTACTTAAAGTACTTGTAAATTTTCATTTGTTATTTATGACCAGCAGGAGTATCAGGCTTAATTTTAAATTCTTGTGGAAGAAATGTGATTAGCCATTGAGCTGTACAAGAGATATCCTGTGAATGATGTCTTGCAAGTATTGCTTATTTTGTCTGTTTCATGTTTTAATCAAAGGACCTGGAGGATGCTTTTATTTGTGAAATGCAGTGTGACAGAATAGCCACTTAGTTGCTGTGTGTCCAGTCCCAATTTGTATGCTTTTCATCTTGCAAGCTCTTTGAGCACTATAAGGAAAATAATAACCCTAGTTTCTTAGTAGTTTATTTCATTTCCCTCTTATGTGATTCAAATGGTAATGGGTATGAGGAATTAATTCCAAACTGATGTTTCAGTAGTAGGTAGTTTCAGCTGAATAACTTGACCAAACTCTGGATTCATGTTATAAATTACTATTCATGCATAAGAAAAAAAGTGCTGTTAAAGTAATTGGCACTTGTACATTTGAAATGCTGGGTTGAATTACCTGATTTCAGGTTGTAAGAAGATAGGTCTGTCTAACATTAAAGCCAGAGGTTTTTTTGAATGCAACACTAACCTACTTCTTGGCCTACAGTTAAAAAAATAAATCATGCCATTTGAATTTTAGTATTTCAAGTCAACTTTTTAAACATTTACACTGTTATTTCTTGACTGTAAAACTGCTGAACTGAAAAGGAAACAAAATTGTGTGGTGCAAGTGTATAAAAAATATACAACTATTAAGTAACACACTAAGCTGAAGCAGTTAAAATAGCAGTTAATTTTTTTTCTGCATGTTGCTTTCAATGTTTTGAATACTGAAGAAAGTTGTCTAAGATCTGATTTACAAAAGAGAATGTCATCAAGGAATTAAAGATGCTTTTTGCTGCATATGTAAAAGGTACTACAGCTTATGTGTATATTCTCTGAAACTTCAACTCCCTTTCTCTGTCCCACAATTTGAAAAACATATATATTACTGAAGTTGTGTATCTAGGTAGACACAAAGGTGTTACAAAGCCTTACCCATTCTTCTTTGCTTTGCCTGTGCACCATCACCTTTCTTGGCACTATTCTTGGATCCTTGAGCAACTTCAAATGAGGTTTACAAAAAATATATATATATCTGAATAAAAAAAAAAGGTCTTTCTTATTTTTTTCTAACCTCTTGCTAAATCAACTTTTTCCCTCAGAGGAATATGATTTTTGGGAGTGCCCAGATGAAGGTGAGATGTATTAGAGATGTTACAAATGTACTGGGTGTGTAACACATTTCAAAGTCTCAGCACATTAGAAGCATTATTTTCTTATCATCATTAAGAAAGAGGTTCATCCCAAACTGAACGTCATACTGAAAGACCCTGAGATAATGTCTTGCTATGCAAAAACTTATTTTGGTGCAAAAGACTGCTTCTGTTTTATATTTCCCTTTGACCTAGCCTCTCTCTCATTTGTTATCCATTTATTATTTTCTTATGCAACATATGAGAACATTTTGAATATATGTTTGCAGAGTGTTCTTTATTTTGTTCCCTCCATCAAGCTTTTTCTTTCTTCTCTTCTCTCTTCTGTTAGAAATCCCATGAACTCATGAATTTGTCACTCCAAAATTTTGTTTAGTTCAGTACAACAGACAAAAGTACCTTTCTAATGAAAATTCAAGTGGTGCAAAAATATTCCAACTAACCTCAAGAATGCAGATCAAATGTTAGTTAACATTTATTTGTGACAGAATGCTAAGTCTGAAGTTGCACTGTTTCCATTCTTTTCATTGCTTCTTTATTTTGCTGGGTCTTGTTTCAAAAGTGTTAGGCTTCTGTGAGGCTGACTGAAGAGATCATTAGAATTTCCATTAGGGAAACAGTTAAAACAGCTGAGCATTCTGATTTACTAGAGTAGCAACTTGTTTTATTAATGAGATCATGCTGCTTAGTGAACCATATTCAGAATTAACAGGATTTGTTTGAAAATGCTTTACAAGCAAGTGAATAGTCTGGTACTGGAGAAGGAACTGTTTTAGAAAAATACACAAAACCTTTAGATCTGTAATACTATTTCTGAGTAGGACTACTTTGGAAAAGTAAAGATTAATGTGTTCATTAATATTCAATAAATACATAGAGTCAAATGCTTATATAAAATGAAATAGTCAACAGTATGATTAGATGATTATGTTAATAGAGGTTAAAATGTAATTACATTTTTCAGGTGTATTTGGGGAGGGGAGGTGTGTTCCTTTTTGCTGCATAATGGCATGATATTAAACAACATTATGCATTATAAATAATGTGAATGAAATCTAATAATAGTTTCACTTCAGGTCATGAACTCTTACATATTCTTATTGTGAATTTTTCACTAGACTTTCTGAGATCAGAACTTATGGTGCCGAGAAGAAATACCACATTTCAGTTTTTAAGAAATTGTAATTGACATATTTTATGATTAGGAGATCCAAGATTAAAAAGGATGTTTCATGAATAGCACATCATGTATTCCATTTGAAATGTATTGACTCTGGTTTTAAAGTAATTAAGGATTTTTTCCCCTTTCATTATTGTGACAGAGAGGTTCTTCTGTCTCTTTACTCCTTAATGCTTGGTGACTGTAACTTCTTCAGCCACCTGCATTTGCACTTAGTTTATTTATTTTAATGCCAGGACTGAGCTGTAGTTCAGTTTTATCTGCTCCTTGATGTTTATCCCCTTCTGTCCTTACAGGCTGCAGTCATTTTCCCTATCAGACCATGTTCAGTACACTAAAGCCACAGTTTTCTAATCTGCTCTCACATGGTAGCCAGACAACTTGTCTCACTTCCTGTGCTTATTTCTCTCTCTGGAACATGAGTTCTCAAAATAGCACACTATTACCCAAACTGAAATACCATCTGTATCATCAAGGAGGTAGCTCAGGTGCTGCATTTTGTGGTCGCATCTTACCATGGATGAATGCTAGAATAGCATTTTCAGTCATCCATCTAAACTTTGTTGTTTCATTTTCTTATCTTGTGATCTGCCTTGTAGCTTGATCTACATTCCATTCCGTATGAGGAAAAAAAATGAAAACAAACTAGCAAAAAGCACCATGTTATACAGGAAACTAATGCTAGGTTAACATCCAGAAAATAAGCAAGCAAGGATTAGAATTGGGGTTTGAGGGGGATTGTTCATCTGTCACATGCTAAAAACCTGCAAAAGGAGGAATTCTATAACAGTTTCAAAACTGGGCTGTGAAGTTACATACCTGAATCATTACTTCAAAATTTAAAAATAGTATTTTTATTTTAATAATATGGAATATTCAGAATATTTCTTCTTTGCATTAGTTTTAATAATTGCTCAATGGTCTATAATTAGTATGCAATTATGGGTTGCAAGTTTAAATTAATTTTATTATTTTAAGTGGTGCAATTTCATCAGAAAAAGAAAAATGAAGTTCTGGGTCTGAATTTTGAAGAAATTTCATTGTATTTATGATATTCATTTATTGTGGTAGGTCAGTGATGAATACTTTACTTTTCATAATTTAATTGATCAAAAATATTGTGTTATTATTAATTTCCCAAGTATTTGTTTTCATTTACTGGCATAAATATCAAGAGTGTTTATTTTTTAAGGGAATATTTTAGGGAATTCCCATCAGAGGGAATGATGGGCCTTAATATTTATACTCAGCCTTCTGAGGATACCCTAGAGGTAGAAATTGCTCTGTTCATACATTGAACTGTCCAGCATTTACATTTTAGGGTACTTATCCCTGCCTGCAAAAGGCTTGTGAATGACTCATGCCTTCTCTGGACCCCTCTCTGCAGCACCATACTGTCAGGAACATCAGATTTTTGCCTTGTAGATTTTTAAAGTAAGAAGATATCAAGAATCCAAGCTCCAGTGCTGAAAGTCATGGTCATGCTAATAATTTCCCTTTTTTATATCTAAATTGGATTATATGGATTTTGATGACTTAATAACCACCAAATTTAAACAGTTCTTTCTGGAATAGAGCACAAATGCAATCAGAGTAGAGAGGAGAAAAAAGTCTTCCAGTGCTCAAGGCCACATATTTTCTACCATGAAAGCACAGTGGTAAGTGGCTGGATAGTTTGCTCTGTTTTCCCCCAAATATAAATATTGTAAAAATACTTTTATATATATGATGATTTTGGCTTTCATATTTTAGATTGTGTATTTTTACATTTACTTTGTGCTTTACTGAGTGATAAAGGTTATTCCAATAATTTCTGATTCTCTTTATTCTGGTTTGGATTCAAACAGTTCAATTTTGTTTTACCTGCTTCAATTTTGACTTGTGTTTTGTGGTGCTGAGAGATGTTGTCAGAAAACTTGTAGAACTGTAGCAAAATACTCTAGTCAAAGAGATTTCTATCATTGCTCAGTGATCGTGTAAGAGAGAGAAAAATACAGAATTTGGAATAAATGAGAAACCAATTTAGCATTGTTTTACAGGTATATTTAATTAGAACAATCAAGATACATACTAAAATGTCCTTCATATTGAAAGGACATGTCTGGAAGAATATATAAAATGGTGTAAACGTGATTGCCAGCATTCATGACTGCTGCCAGTTTTTACAAACATATTGATTAGATCATTTATTCAGAGAAGATCACTGATTTTCTTTCTACTGAGTATCATCTTCCTATCAACACCTCTGAGTGCAGAATGCTACTGTCCCTAAGAAAGAAAAGTCTCAGAGACATCCCAGGGATTTCGGTCTTTTGTCCATTTCTAAGGTCTCAGCAGAAATATTTCAAGTAAAAAACATGAGCTCTGCATGTGACACCTGGGCCCTAACTGAGCAAAACCCTTCTTTTTCTGGTTTGAGCTCATCTTAAAAATAAATTCTTGGGCCTTTCTTGACTTCTTGAAGTTCTACCAGCAATGGAAAACTTCATTTTTACTTAATTCCTATTAATATAGTTACTACTTCTTCATTACGTTAAGCAAAATATTAAATAATATTGTAATCTTTTCAAGATAATTTCTGTATATAAACTCTTACCCTTTCTTTTACTGTTGAAAGACTCTTCACCTTTGTTTCTGCTACTAATTAAAGTGATGAAATACCAAAATAGTTTATTCAAAATTTGTAGTAAAAATATTTTCTTATTATTTCAAGCCGTAAGAAGTATTTCTTCACAAATAAATCTGTTATTTAATTCTTCTTTACTGCACACAAAGCCTAATTTACAGTATTCTATTAAAGGGTTCTAATTAATTTATTGTCACTGGTAGTAGGACATTAAAATGTCTGAAGGCTATGGGAAATAATAAATTTAAAGTTGCTTATGTGATTTTGCCTACTCTTGCACCATTAGGTGACAATCTGTGGCTTTTATTTAAGTTTTATCATAAATCATGGCATTGTTTATTCTGAAAATGGAATTAAATCTTGTAAGTAATTAATTAGGATGCATTTTTCAAACATTTCATTATGAAAATTTTTGAAATAGCTACTAGCACACAGATGTAGAGTGGCATAATTTTTGTACATGAGTAGAATAAATAAATGCGAGGTTTTTAACTCTGTCTTGGAGAAAACAATGTTCTTGGACTGCATCTGTCAAACTTTGTGGTACCTGACTAAAACTGCCTCATTGTTTGGGGGAATTTTTCCTCACCAGTTCAAGTGAGTGCTAGCACATGGGGATCTGGGAGAGTGATTTAGGCCCATACCTATTTCACAAGCATTTTTTTGTCTGTATATGAAAAATAAAGGAAAAGGAGAATGCAATTTTTTTCATATTAATGAATTTATCTTGGTGTCAGGGCTAATGTGGGCATTTCTAATCAGTGACATGTATAGATAATACACTTCAGAGTCAAATTTATTAATGTTTTGTCATGGTATAAATAGAGTAGTTAATCTGACTATGTTTTGGGAGTTTGACTAAATGAATTACTACTTTGGAAGTGAATGATATTGGCTCTTTTGCCTCACAAAAAAATTTATCTGATTTGGTTCAAAAAGTCTTCCAAAAGAAAATCTGGTATTGCATCAGAAATCACTATGACACATGATAAAATCTGTGGCTGTTGATGCATAGATGTGAAGATAACTTGTGAGACTGGAACCCTGTCTCTTGATGACTGGTCAGCCTGGGCATCTCTAGGCCTGGCCATTAAAAATGCTGACATCAAACAATCAGGGAAGGGTAAGACTCTTGGGGAATTACTTTCTATACATAATAATTCTATAAATTAGTACAACTAGCTCTTGATGGGGAACTTTCCATGGATAGTTTTAATAATCTTATTTAGAACCTTTCATCCCAACAGATTTTGCAAACTCTATCTATCACATACAGATTTGCATTGCCATATAAAGCCATCAAGTAAAGCCCTGTAGTAATCAGGCTGGACAAGACAATTGGTTAATGTTACGTTGCTTCAAAAAGTGAACAGTTTTAAAAGAACCACTCTGCATTATAAAAATCTGCCTTATGAAAACCCTAGAGTTTATGCAGAGCAGACAACAAAGGATCAGCATCTCGCTTACACTGTCAAAAAGATTACAAAAGCTCAGAGCTCAATCATATGGAAGTAAAAAATCCAGAAAATTGGAGTAATTGTTTTCCAAAAAGTACTTTATTTAAAACTATTTGAGATGTTGTGTTAAAGAGTTATCGAATACTTCATTACCAACACCTACTTGTAAGAAAATATTTTAGAGAGAGGCTATTTCTTTCTTTTGTGCTATTTAAAGCTCCCAGAATAAATTTGTTCTCCCATTGTTGCTCACATCAAGTTGTGCATGCAATTAATTTTCCTTCTAAAATCAAAAACTGAAAAGAAAATTAAAAAGTGATATTATTTTAGTGAAGATTATGGCAGAAGTTCAAGACAACATTAGATATTTATGAGAGACATTTTTTAATCTCTTTTTTTTTTCTATTATACTTTTGCAGACAGCAAATATTATATTTCTCAATCTTCTGAAAATAAACACAATACAGATATGCTGTAGCTTCTCTTTCAAAATCTAGGCTTTTGATGGGTGAAAATAAAAACTATATCAACTACACGATTCTTAAAATCTTTAAAATCTGTTTGACTTTTCACAATGGAATGGAGATCACTATAGAAAAAACCCAAATTTTTATTTGATGTGTCTAAGTATTTTGCATTTGCTGAATATCTTCTAAATTCAAGCAATTATTCTACCCTGATTCTAGTTAAAAGAAGAAACATATATTTTCTTTCACCCACATACTAAGACTTTACTAGCTTCAATTTTTATTGAATAATTGAAGAATAATATATTGTGGAGTGTGGCAAATTCCAGTTTATGCATTGATCAGAACAAGAGTATAATAGACTGTTGTACTCATGCTCTGACTATATTAAATTTTAGATGTACATAGATCAGAATTTTGCTGATTTTAAAATGGCTTCCTGAATTTTGTTTTGTTTTGTTATTTTAATAAAGACAGGAAATCCTTGGCAAACATAAGGGACGGTCCTGTCAAAAATGCTAGAAGGGAAAGAAAAAGTGAAAGACAGCATATTCTGAACAGCTTTTTCAATATACATTTATTATATTAGAATGGCAAATATTTCTCAGTTTCACAGTGTTATGTGTCTCACCATACCCCCCTGAAGGTGACAATCAAAATCAATTATTTGTCATTTTTGTGGAAATGTAGTGTAAAAGAAGATTTATAAAGATGTACTGAAATTGGGCAAGGTCCTGCTATTGGGTTAGTATTAGAAGTCAAATCAAAATATCCAGGAAATAATCTTGGTATATAAAAATAATATTTCTGAATTTCAGGGTCCTAAGATGAGCAGAGAGTTCTATGAATGTTAATTTTCCATTAGTGTGGTGGAAATGGAGACTATTATTCACCTGAGTTATGTAAGATGGTTCATACAAGTTTTATTCTACTGAAACCTAGAAATAGGAGCCAATTATTTTATAAAAATTAAGTGATCACCTATATTTATTTCTTTTCCATTATTTGATAACTATGTTCTATTGCTTTCCATAGCAAGGTGGTTCTCTGCTCCCTCTTAATGGGAAGAACATATTAATGACAACTGCTGGTTTTTTGCTTGTTTGTTTGTTTTTCTGTATCATCTGGCTATTTATCTCTCATAAAGCTTATCCTGTGTTTAATGATTGAGTCACTACAGTTTTCTTAAACTGAATATTGTTTCTGAAGACTGCAAGATGAACTAAAGGTCCTGATCACAAAAATGTTCTTTCTGTGCTTTTGCAAGAAGCATTGCACCAATCTGAAATAAAATGCACAAGACATTCTTCCTTTATCAGTTGTTTTTAACAGCTGAATTGGAAAATATCTGTTCTGTATGTTGTATGTAAATCATTGAGTTTAATGGGATGATTTGTTAATAGGTGTTTATGTGATGGTTTTAATACTGTTATTTTAGAAAATTGACTGCTTTAAGAAAAAACCCCACAAATATGAATATTTTGTTATGAATGTATTTAAGACTTTTGTTTATGCCTTCAATGGTAAAAAAACCCAAACAAACAAAACACCAACAAGCCAAAAACCTCCTGAACAATCTGATTTTTTCTACCAAACTTTCCAGAGAGTGCGATTCTTTCTAAATTCACTTAAACTATTTGAGAGCTTTTTTGTCAAGAAATCTAACAGAATTTTTAGCACAAATTAACATCTGCTCTTAGTGAATGAGCATTTGGTAGATGCAGTTCAGGAGTAGATCTCAGGAGCTGCTCCAATAACACAAAGTACTGTAGTGTTTTCTATTAGATTATAAAGGCTTGAAGGCAAGGTTTGTTTGTTTGTAATTGCACAGTCTGGTGATGTGAGGCCTCAGTTTTAGCTGGGTTTTCTCTCAAGATCTCAAAGCCAAGCTTTGCATTTGTGATCAATACAGAACAAAGATTAGGAACAGACTGAAAATATTTGCTGTGATTAGCTTAAATGATTTTACAATTTAAACCATATACTTCAGTTTGAGTGGGTACTCTTAACATATTTGAACCCATAGGTTGTGTTATATTTATGTACTTTTGGATTTTTGGAAGACACACCAATATAATTTATGATGACTGACAAGAATTTTTCTTCTGAGTCTTTTATTAGTACTTATGTCACTTCTGAGTGTTATAGGATTTAGAGACTCAGAGGAAATCATCCTTCTGGGAACATCCTTGTGATACTGCCTCAAATAAAGCCTGTTCTGCTATTTTTTAAATTTACTATCATTATTCTACTTCATTACCTCTTTTTTAGTTGTAATACCTTCAGCATTGGTTCCTGTTACACAAGGCTGATGATTCTGCAATCTTGCCATAAACAAGGCAAAATAGAGAGCAAATGAAGTTAGGCTGCTAAACTTATCTTTGTGTTTGTTTGTTTGTTTTAGAAGTGAAAAAAATTATGAGCACAACAGTACATGTTTTGTTTTAAAAGTACTAATAGAAAAAGCATCTATCAATTGATTCTAGTGACTTGATTTTTTTGCTGCAGTACATCATACTTTTGGAACATAGGAAATTTAACCATTTGAAAATCCTAAATTATTAATCAGAAAATATCAAATAGAGGGAATGACCTAATTACAATTAAATTAGGCAATGGCCTAATTACAGATTCATGATAACAACATTCATACCAAAATTGATTCACACGCCTGCACATCATGAGAGGTGTACAACTATATCTATATGCATAAAGGTAATTCCCCTCCATTTCAGTGAAATTCAGGTCAAATCCCTTAACATTTCTGAGCAGGCATGGGTTGCACGTTGAGGAGTAGAGGTGCATGAGGGGGTGCCAGCCTTGGCCTCGTCATCAGGGATGGTTTTGTGAGTGTAGCAAACGTGAGGGTTCTGGAGCTCCAAGGGGCATCCCACTCAAAGGTGCTGCAGCCCACAGTGCTCAAGGAGATCTGAAAGGGACTCACTCAGGACTCAGGACTACTGTTCACAGAGTCATGAAATGATTTGCTTTAATCATCTGCAACATTTCCATCCTCAGATCAGTTATTAGTGAAATTTCCAAAACATTTGAAAATTTATTCTAGAACTCCAGCAAAAAGGGTACCAGTCCATGTGGGCTGATTCAGGTAAGAAATACTTCAAGGCTGTCAGGGGATGACTGAGGCTCCCCATATGGGTGGGGCAGCTGATGTTCCTGTTGCAGTCAGTGTTGTTCCCACCTGTATTACGCAAGAGCCCCTGGTATTCACAGAATTTGCAGAATCACTAGGTTGGAAGAGACCTTCAAGATCATCAAGTCCAACCCAGCCCTAACACCTGAACTAAACCATGGCACTGAGTGCCACATCCAGTCTTTTTTTAAACACATCCAGGGATGGTGACTCCACCACCTCCCCAGGCAAACCATTCCAGAACTTTTTCACTCTTTCTGTGAAAAACTTTTTCCGAATATCCAACTATATTTCCCTTGGCACAGCTTGAGACTGTGTCCTTTGGTCCTGTCAGGTCTGTATGGTCAGACATGCTTTGCCCTGCCAGCTGGTCTGGTCAAGCATCTAATCACTCAGCAGGTTTTGTAAAAGCCTCTCAGGTGAACCTGAAATGGTAGAGCAGGCCTGGGGATGGAAGAGAAAGGTGCCACCAGAGTATATTTTTTGTTTCTCTAGAATACCCAAAGTCTAGTAGACAGTTCTATTACATATGTTGAATATTTCATTCTAATAGATAAATGTTTCCTATTAAACTGAAAGGTAATGAGTTTTCGTGGATATTTATGCTTCATTTGTGTTTGAAATGCTGTTGGTGCTACATCTTGGTTACTACGTTTTTCTGTTATAGAATTCCAATTTATTTTTAAGTGATAAAGCTAAAAGCGGAATTAAAGTTTACTGTTTTTTCATTGGTTGGTTGGTTGGGTTTTGTTTGTTTGTTTGTTTTCACGTATTCATAGTCATTGTTTAATTACATTTACAAATAAATTAACACATTTTTCAATACTATTTAGTGTATGGCTAAACCTAATGATTTTGCAGATGATTTGGCATTACTGGCTTTGTTCAATTTTTACAAAATCTTGTACTGTAGTTACAAAATTTAGGTAACAGCTATATTTGAGAAAAACACAGAGGAATCATAAGCTTCCTATTTCTTTATATGCCTTCAAAGAATTTTACTATCTCTTTTGTCTGTGTCACAATGAAAACTCCAGGCATAGCTGATTCTTTACCACTTTCTTCTGTCCACAATTCTCTTGCTTTCACTTCTTTTTCAGAATTGTTGTAGGGTGGTTTTTGATGGCTTGTTGGGGTCTTTTTTCATTATGGGAGTGCTCAAGGCTTTGACCAGGCTTTGCATTCTTTATTCCTAGAGGTAGACTGTACTTTCAGTTGTACTGGTGCTTGTGCTGTTTGATTTTCTCTTTGCTTACTGACAGACCTGTAGTTCTCTATCAATAGAGACTATCTCTTAGTCTTCAAATTTTTTAAGAATGCAAAGCTGATTTACCTTTTTCCCTAAATACAACTTAAAATCAGATTGCTTAGAGATTTTGACTTATCTTGGGCTCCAGCAGATTTCCTGAAATCCTTGGAGACCAGTCAATATGAAAACATGTTTAGTTCAAAAAAACAAACAAAACAAAACCAATTCCTGTCAATGTGAGTTTTGAGAAACAAAGAACAACATTATTAATTTTAAATCAGCAAAGTTATTTTGATACTGAACCATCAGTCTGGACTGAGATGGAATTTTAAGCATGTTTCAACAATAAGGAAAAAGTAGGAACATTGCTGTATCCTTTTTTCCTCAGATAAGTTATTTCAAAGAGCAAGTATTTTCCTTTTATTTCATTCATATAACTAATCTTGTTATAATACTTAATGCTTTGACTAGATTTATGTTTGATTCTTTTCTAGTTGATTTATTTCTGGTGAGGTCTCAACTGAATTTCTGCATTTTAAAGACATGATGTTTTCAAACACAACCCTTGGGGTAACCTAAGTGCATTTTTAGAACACAGTCTTTGAATACAACTTTTGTTCTTAATCCCATCTTCCTAATTAGGAAAAATTACATACATATTGTGTTTTGACAGAGAGACATTAAGAATTACAATATATTTTGTCCTGCCTATATTGCTGGATTATTTTCAGTAATACTGAGAGTGATTGAGGGAAAGAATAACACATTTAGGAATAAAAATCACTTTAATGAAATGTAATTATCTCATGACTGTATGGCTAATTTTCAAATTTTTAAGAGCATCCTAGTATACTTGACTCTTATATTGGTATCTGAAAAAAGCATCATTTTCTGGTAGTAGAAATTATTATACTGAGCACATGGCAGGAGGAGAAAGGAAAAGAAAAAGATAACCTTAGTAAAGTTAATGTGACATTATAAGCTGGGTTTAAATTCTACAATTAATGGAAAGACAGCAAGTGAAGCTATGCTTAGTATGATCCCATAAAAAAATATTGAACTATGTTATAATACAAGTGGGATGTGCACCATTTTCTGAAGTTCATTTATGACCAGAATATTTGTAAAAGGCATGTATGCAAATAATAATATTCCATATTTCTTACTTATGTTTTAAAATTGTTCACATTCCTCCAAAAAGAGAATAACAGCATACAAGCATGAAATAATATAGAGAGAATCTTAGAATATAAATTCTCTTTCTAAAAGCTCAGAATATAGTAAAAATTTTTGCCATGTCTTTGAAGGGTCCTTATGAGTAATAACTGATGCAGAAAATAAAACATCAATTAAAATGTAACATTTTAGGAAATTTCTATTTTCATATGGAAGTTTTTCAAAGTTGCATCTCAAATGACAATGAGCTTTACAGAAGAACTTACAGCACCCTATCTTATTATGCATTGTAGACTTGACAGAATTGTTCACAATAACTAAAATGTAGACCATTTTACCATTTGGTCTTGGCAGTATTTTCTGTGGTAGCAAAAGAGAGTTATTCAAAATTGTTTGGAATTTTAGAATGCTGATTAAGCTGGTTTATTACATTATCAGGTACATTGTCTTTTGCTTCATAATGCTGTCAGTAGTACTTCAAGTGGGATGCAATTACTTTTAAAGTTAATATCAGCAGCTATTATATAATATTGATTTAAAATCTTTGAACACCCTTGACCTCAGAGACAGTTTATCATGAAGGCAGAAATGAATCATGTTAGCTGTGCTTGATCTCATGAAGACAGTACAAATTTCGAAACATTATAAACAGGGCTAGGTAATTATTTTGAGTATTACTGAACTGTCATACCATACTAGCTTAATATTAATTAGGCACATTAAGCAACTGATGAAGTAATATAACAATAGACTAAGTAATTCTTTCCCCATTCTTCTTTCAAATTGCTAAAAATTTCTAAAAACGTCTCCAATTTTAAAGCAATAAAAGTTTCAAGTGTAAGTATGAAATCTGAAATTTTGACTATCATCACTTTTGACTATTTTTACTTTTCTGTAGTAACTCAATTCCTCTTGACTCTCTCATTGTTCCATTATTACATGGATTTCTGGGTTTTATTTGCACAGTACTGTATAGTTTTTAAGATCTTTGGATTTAAGTATCTATGTTTTTTAAGATCTTTTTAAGACCTCTAAAATGTTTCTATCCTTTTGTTTTCTGACTTCTGGTAGGTTTTCTTAGATATTTAAGTACTTTATATAGGAAAGAATCTAAAGAGAGTATAAGAAGTAACAAACCAAAAAACCCAAAATATTAGAAAATAAAATTCAAGTCCTTTGCTTGCCATTGATCTGTGTAATACAGGGTTTATTTTTTTTGCAACAAAGAAAAGCTAAGGTAAGTGCACCTTGCATTCTAATAAATTCATTCAGCTTTCATTATAGCAGTGAGGAATTCAGATCTCAGCTCTCTGACATGAGGACATGTACCAGTGATTTCCACACACATATCTGAATATATAAATGTAATATATCCATTTTTTTAGAATGACAGGTCAGGACAAGTACCAATTAGGGTTTAGCAAGCAGTAACTAACAAGCATATTTCAGCATAAAATACTGTATTTGGATGAATATGAGGTTGTAACACTGCTCAAGAATATACTTTTTCTGCATGGAATTATTTCCAAAGCACCTCTTCAGCTATAACCATGATTTAAACCAACTTTATTCCTATTATAATGTCATTATCATATAAAGTAATTCAGAACAATGACCAGTATCAGTCAGAATGCCCTTCTGTCAGAAGAGGGAAACTCTTCCTCTCCATTCCATTTTTCCAGCCCTCCAATGCTTGCAGTCCTAGTGTGAGTCAGAAATCAGCTGCTATATTCTATTAAGTATTTAACTATTGTCCAGATGTCATAATCAAAAGAAAAAACATTCAGGGAAAATCTAGAAATCTGTAGTATTTTCTAATAGCTTATTAACCTGTTGTCTATTGTCAACAAAAGCCCTAATTTAATTATAATCTAGCTCCAGAGCTTTTTTATTCAAAGCTTACCCAAAGGTCAAAAAATCACACAGAGAACTCAGAGATTATTTACTGTGTTTTTATACCATCTCAATTTTTTTTTTCCCTTGGTAAAATCTCAATGGATTCTCTGATAAATGGAGTGACACTGTGAGTGGTATTTTGTCAGATTTTTTACCCTTATTCTATTTAAATAAAATCAGTGATAAAGCATGAAGTTTCTAGTGGCTTCACTGGTTTTCTCTTGCATTAAGTGACTTAATGAGTGCAGATCTGAAGATGAAAGCACTGACGGAAGAGTATGAACAGATGGGAATTTATTTTACACATTTCCCTATGTCCACAGAAGACTGTGCAGAACAATTATTCCTAGTCTTGTAAGGGTATTTCCTAACATTCTTAGGACACAGAAAAAAATATGTAATAGTATCTATACCCGTAGATACTATTTGGAAAACTTGTGCAGTTGAAAACACTGCACAAGAGTGTGCTTTTAGTTTTTTCTGGAATAAGGTCAAGCTTGATTGAAAGCTGGGCAACACCTCCAGTATCCTTTTTTTCTCTGCTAAAAATCCAAAATTAACTTCCATAAACAAACAGGTTTTTGTTAGTCCAATGGGACATGATGGAAAATGGATCTTCAATTCAGAGCCAGCATATTGTGATTAAAAGTCCCAGTGAGGTTCATAGCTCTTTTTCCATAGCACAAACTGGACTCTGATCTGTTTATGGCTCCTGGGAGAACAATACTGTTGTATAATTTTCACATGTGAATGTAGCACTTTTTCTACCTTGCATAAATCATTCTTTGAAGAAATTTTACAAGGCTCTATTGGAAGCAAAAGCTCTGCAAGATATGCACAATATGGGTAGGGAACATGCTCAGATGTGACTGAAAATCACATGGCACCAAACCAATCAGAAAATATGGTGGAAGAGACCACAAATGAAGGCTAAGATTGTTTAGAAACACAATGATGATATGGAAATAATGTCTTAAAGTATAACAATATGTTATGTTCAAATGTTTAACTTTTCCCTATAATTTTTGTGTATTTCAGCATGTACATGATTGGATGATTTCTGAAAGTTAGGACAATGCACCTTTCAGGAAGCATCTAAGAATGCACTTTTTTTTTCTCTTGTAGCAATAAAATGGCATCCCTGGAACTTTTAGTCCAGATCAAGAAAGAAACAAGTAAAATCTCCCATAACTGGGAAAATCTAAGAAAGACATTTTTTATTTTGAGTTAAATGCATTCCCTAACAAAACCCAAAGCAGCTTAGCTTTAAGTAAACGTTAGTTCAGCTGAGATATTACAAGCAGAAAAATGTCTGGACAATTGCAAAAGCCATCAAATTATTGGGCTGTCCTTTGCAGCTGCTGTAATGTGTCAGCATGCTTACTTTTTGTTTCCATGCTTGGTTGCTGCTTGCCATCTACTTCATGCTGGTACCATTCTGCTTCCTAGAGTTCTTCTTCACAGTAGATTTCTGAGCGAGTATGATTGTATGTACAGGAGATATATTTGTATAGGCTCTTAGCACTCTTATTTTGTATTTTCTTTCTACCCAAGCCTTCTTTTTAAGGTTTCTGCATATGCACTCATAAATAAGATGTCATGACATGCTGTTTCTGTCTAGCAGAAAAATTATCTAGTGATCTGATCTCCAGAATCTAGCCTACACTGGATGACTGGAGTTTTGAGAGACTTGGTCCTGTGTCCTACCACTGGACATCAAATTATTTAAATGGTGTGAAGTGAGGCACCAAAAGTCATATATGAACTGTCATCTCTCACTGCAACTCATCCATGTATGCCCATAAATTACTATTATGGTCAGTTTATCAAGTATAGTCTCTTTCAGTGTAAGAAACACGTGGTCTATCCAAAAAAGCTTGTATGACAAAATGCAGAACTCAGAGGTTTTTTCTAAACTAAAATAAGGGATTTGTCTATGGATGGTGCATTTATTGTTTACCTTTTTGAAAAATATTTTCTAGTTATACTGTAATGCTGACATGTAGTAAAACTACAAAAAAAAACTTTAAACCATAGGCCTTTGTAAAAGACTAAATGGAAAGGCAGACAGGTGATTTTGAAATGTGGTAGTGATGTGGTAAGAAAGCACATCTCTAAAATGAACTTTCAGTAACTCCATTGTCAGATTTGCTTTTTCATCTTGTCTTTCTTTATTTTCCTAGAAAAGTCTTATTTCTACCATGACTGATACTTTGCAGTCTTGGATCAAGGAGTTTACTTGTTTTGAAGAAAATAAGTCCTGTATTTTTGGAAGGGTTTTTTTTGCAAAAGTTTCAAGAACTCTTTTGTGATATTCATAGCAGCCATTCATAAAGGAAATATTATTTCTGGTCAGTGTGTCTCCATGTCTTATGTAAGAGTTTCAAATAATCAGGGCTAAGCAAAGCAGGACTTTGACAAAAATACTGATGGTAGAAACTAGTCTTCATGTATTTTTATTCTATCATCTTCAATCAATTCTAAAGTTTGACAGAAGGATGATTATGGGGTTTTTTTTCCTCCTTTTTCTTTTTACACAGCCTTGGTTGTTATAATTTTGTCTTACAGACTCATAGGGCAGATCTGCAGTGATAGAAGTAGTAAACTATTGACCTTGTTGGAAATAAAAAAGAAAATTCCCTTATTCCTTTCGGAAAATATTTATCATTAGGTATCTCTTTAGAGAGCCAAAAAAAAGAGTAAAGTGTAATACAGTTCCTAAAGCATCTTGGATTTAATGAAAAGACAGATACTCAGTTTCCAGGAAACTTGATAGTAAGAATGATGACTACCACTTAAAAGGTCTCATTTTGAAAAGTATTTACAGAACCTGATTGTGACCA
>WBNO01008155.1:0-26619 GCA_013400575.1 Peucedramus taeniatus | reverse complement strand
TTTTTTTTTTTAATATAAATTATTAAAAGGGATATTTTTTCCCCCACTAAAATTTTTGTAGCCCTGGTTCTGCTCCCACAAAGAGCAGGATGTGAGTAAAGCATCACCACCTCCAGAAATTCCAGCAACATTTTGGGGAAAGACCAACGAATCAATGGACTAAATGGGAAATGGGTGCAGGAAAATGTGGAAAATTCCATGGTGGCTCCCATTTTGTACCTTGAGAACTCCAAGGATTTCGTGATTTGGGGACCCAGCAACGACCACAAGGTTTTCCCACATCCTGAATCTCCCTGAATCCTCAGGAGAGCCTGGAGGGTTTTACCCACAAAGAGGAGTGGGAACTTGGTGGAATTTGGGAATGGTGGAACTTGGGAATGGGAACTTGGTGGAATTTGGGAATGGTGGAACTTCTTGGGAATGGGAACATGGTAGGACCAGGGAATTGATTCCTTTAAGACAAATCAAGGGTGGAATCTGCAGAAAATCCTCATTTCTTCAACTATTGCACCGCTGGAGGATCCTACATCGTGGGGTCTTCCCAAATCCTGTGATTTTCACAGAGCCTTCCCCTTTGGAGTTCTGCACACCTCATTCCACATGTCCCAGGAATAAATGTTGGGAATTCTCTATTTTGAAATGCAAAGACCTGGATTTAACAAGACTGACAATTCCCACGTAAACAGAGAAAGGAAAAAAAAGAAAAATGAACAGAATTTCTGGATTATAAATCCATGTCTGTGAGAGCTGAGGTCCTACATGTGACCTCCCTTTGAGGGCATCCATGAAGGTTTTATTAAATATTAAATATTTAAGAGTTGGATGTGGTGTCCAAGGTGGTTCCAGACTCTTTCTGGAGTGAGTTAGGAGAGAAAGGGATGCTTCATCCAGGCTGGGGGGATAAATCACCCTCTGAAGAGGCTTTTTAGTTATCAAGGGGCCAAATAAGCTCCTTGGACCATCCAAACCCAACGCCCAGCTGGGAAGGTTGTACTGTCCTGAATTCCAGGCTCAGGTTTTCATTGGAATATTCATCAGGATATGTATTACACCAACATTTTGCCTTCCCTACTTCAGCAAAAATTCCTTCTGAGCTTCGGGGGTGACAGAACTCCTCAGTGCCAACAGGAAGGTGCTTTCTGCAGTGGGGAATGATTTCAAATCAAAATATCTGCAATAATTTCAAATTGAAATATCTGCAACAATTTTGAATTACAATATCTGAAATAATTTTGAATTACAGTATCTGCAATAATTTCAAATCAAGGGCTCAGCAGATCCAAGGGAACAATGAGGGTCTAATTCCCTTTCTGGGATGATCATACAGAGAAAAAGATTTGATAAATATCATTATTATTTTTTCCCTGTGATGGAAGAGAAGCCTTAATTCCTCAAATATGCCAAGATGATGTTTGCAGTGAGCAACACTCTAAGTTTCCTAGGAAACGTGAATATTACCTTCCTCAGGAATGAGAAATTCAGAGGAGCAATTTGTTCTGAGATGGAAAGGCTGTGTCCTTTTATCTAATGAAATCCAAATCCAGAGCAAGGAGGAGAAGTGAAGCAGAGAATTCAGTGCAGGGAAAAGTGGGAGCTGCTCTGGTGGAAAATCTAGATGGGAATGTGAAAATGGTGTCAGATGGACAAGGGTTTTCCTTTAAAGACCTTCCTTTTCCAGGGAGGGGGTGGAATGGCACTGTTCCTAAACTGAGTGACTGAAGGTGCAAAAACTTCTTGAAAAATCAGCTTTTCCACCCAAAAAGTTTCTAATCAGGAGGTGGAGAGTCCAGGAAGGAATAGAAGGAAATTCAACATCCCATGGAGGGAGTGAAGCAGGAAATTCCCTCCTCCTGCACCTCCTTGGAACTAGTTGGGGTTTGTGCACCTGTGACTTCTCCACAAAGAGTTTGGATTTCTCAGAGCTGGCTCAGGCCCCGTTTCCAGGAGATTTTCCTGGATGTTCCCCTGATTTTACAGATCCCTGGGGTGCCTGTCCTTGTCAGGGTGTGTTTGAGTGGTGCCTTTTCACACTTCCAGCAGGAAAACCCATCCTTCCAGCCCTGATCCATGACAAATTTGCTCTTCTGACAGCAGTGGAGGAGAGCTGTGAAAATTCCTTTACATGGACACAAGCAGAAGCACAGAAAAAGCAGATGTCAGTGGTTTAATTGGCTCAGCCTTTTGTTCTCTGCTGAGTCAGACAAAAAGCTCAGAGATCTGTGGTGGAGCAGCTCTCCTTATCTGTGGAGTTGGAATCTGTGGGATTGAAGGAGTGTGGCTTTAATCCACTCTGCTGGGAATGACCTCATGGCTGGGAGGTTGCACTGGGATGCAGAAATTCTTCATTGGGGTTTCATCTGGACACTGGGGGATTAAACCTGATGGATTCCAAGGACTGGCCTCAGATTTTGCTTTGTTTGTAGGGGCAGGACACTTAACACAGAACATGGCACCCACAGCTCCTGATTTATCCTATACTGAACATAATCTTGGTGCAGGGAATGGATTTCTTCAATTTTTTTTTTTTGTTCTTACACCAATCTTTGCAGAGATTCCAAAGTTTGCCATTCAGATCTGCTTCTCTCAGCTGATCAGTTACAATGAAGCAGCAAAGCTTTGCTCTGATAATCTTTCCCCTAAAAGCCAAATTTCTGAAATTCCTTCCTTCTTTAGCTTTCCTGAGAGGGGTAAGGGATGATGTAGCTCAAATGATACTGTGGTGACATAACAAAGAACAGTAAAGGTCAGAGCAGATTAATTTGCTCCAGGATCAGCTGGAGAATATTAAACCTCTTAACTGTAATCCTTTGATAACCAGTTCTATAATGTAATCATCAGTGTACATCCAATAACACACGTTAATTACTTTGGAATTCTATTTTTCATTTTTAATCACAAGACATATTTTAAAGGATGCCCCAGCCACCTCCAGCAGCCCCCACCAGTTCAAACAACTAGTTTCAAATGAAAAAAAAAAACCCTATTTTTATGAGGTGGCTGGGAAAAAGTCAGCCTGGAAAATATCCTTGTGAAGGAAGCATCTGTCACAAGTCAAAACGGTCTTGCTGCTCCCTGGGGAGAGCCAGCCTGGGCACAAACAGCAGGGAAAGGCTCAGTGCTGAAATCTGGAGGGCAAAACGTGGAAGCTGCAGTCTGGGGAGGGGGTTCCAGAGCTGGGGCTGAGCAACTCACCTCCCTGAGCCCTGAAACCCTGGGAAATGCAAGTGTGGAGAGGAGGAGGAGGGGTTTTTGCACAGAGGATTTAATATTCATGGAGAGGGAGCAGTTTTTGCGTGAGGAGCTTTTTCACACAAAACCAAGGTCCTAAATAATTTCTATCTGAAATCTCAATCCCAAATCTTGTCCCACCTCCCACTGCCCTCCTGTTCCAGCAAAACTTCCTCTCCCCATCCTTGGAGAGGCAGAGCTCTGTGCCAGCTGTGCTGAAGTTCATCAAACATATCAAAGCTCATCTGTGACCCACACATTTCTGTCACAGCTCCGGAAATCATCAACCACCCTCTGAAAATGAGCATTTGTGGGTGTGCTGCACAGCCTGAGCACGCTCACGGCTTCCAGAGAGGGGAAAAATACTCCAGGGCTGAAAAATTAGGGAAAAATACATCCATGGATTGATCAGGACTTTCCTCCGAGCCAAAACATGGTTATGCTGAAACACTGAAGTGCTGAAGTGGTTTGAAGTCTGTTCAATCCCTGGGTGAGTAAATGGGAATTTCCAGGTGTAATTTTAAGGATTTTGTGTAACAATTGGTGAAGTCGTAGCAGACAAAGGGGTCAATCCCTCCCTCCTCCTTCCCAAAGAGCAGAGTTCAAGCTGGGCTCAGCCTGGGTGGCTTGGACCAGTTTGTAGCAGAAAGGGCAAATTCTGTTTTCCTTGAAGTGTTTGCAAAGTCTTGGGAAAAATCCCAATCCCATGGGGCTCTGAGAAAGGGAATCTACACACAACTTCATTTCCAAATGCTCTGCAAAATCTGCATGTACCTAGTCATGGCAAGTTCTTTTTGATGCTTCCAATGCCATCATTTTCATGGGATCATTTCACATCTCCAAACTCACTCCTTGCTTTCAGCACCCTTTCCAGTGAAATTCCCCAACTGGAGATGGATGAATGAGTGCAACAATTCCTCGGTTGAGGTGTGATGTCCCTCCAGAACACAACAAACCCTGAAATTCCTTCAGATGAGGGTTTGGAGACAGCCCAGCACCACTGCTGGGCATCTTGGATGGGTGTTGTATTTTGGGGAGGATGTATTTTGGGAAATCAGGGTTCAGCTCCTTGCACCCACCAACCTCTCTCAGGTGAGCTGTCTGAAGTGCATTTCTGCCTGAAAAAACTGAGCCAGGGTAACAATGAGCCTGGGAGGCCTCCCCAAACCAATTTGCAGCTTGTACTTCAATTTTCAGGCCCTTCGCCCTTCAACAAATAAAACATTCCTCCAATCCAAAACCAAAACACCAAAATCACAACTAGTTTCAAATGAATAAGCAGCTTTCACATGGACAAATAAGTCCACTTTCACATGACAGCTGATTCCAGCTCGTTATTGTCCTCAGAAAACAAGAAAAGAGAAAGGAAAGCTGACCCAGGGTCAATTCCTGCTCAGGGTATGCTGTAATGCAAGAGGATTTATGAATCTTTAATTGCAGTTGCTCTGCTATAAATGCTTAATGAAAACACCATGTCCAAGTGGCTGTTGGAGGGTGTTGGTGGCCAGGCAGGTTACAGGGCTGTAAATAACCTGCTTGGGCAGCAATCACAAAGGATCCACGTTTATTCCTTGTTGTAAAAAACCAGGCCCTTTGTGGCAGGGAGGAATGATGCTCTGACTCCATGTGATCAGAAGGTTATTTTATTATACTATATTATGTTAAAGAAAACAATACTAAACTATACTACAGAATAGAGAAAGGATATTTACAGAAGGTTAGAAAGATAATAATGAAAACTCGTGACTCTTTCCAGAGTCCTGAGACAATTCTTGTGACCATTGGTCAGTGATTGAAAACAACTCACACCAGAGCCCAGTCAGGCTCAGCACTTCAGGTAAACAATTCCACATCAGCACAACACAGGAGAAACGAATGAGATAAAGATTGTTTTTCCATCTCTGGGCCTCTCTCTGCCTTTTCAGCTTCCCAGGATAAAAATCCTGAGCGAAGGAATGATGTTCAGTGAAATGTGAGGAGCACAATTCCTCCTGCATCTGCTCTCAACACGGGCTGCCAGGGCTGCAGGGGGTGTGACGAGGGAGCCTGACGAGTGTTTGATGTGAGTGTGATGTGAGTGTGATGAGTGTGCAGGAATTACAGGAATTTCAGGAATCACACTGCCAGCAGCTCCCTGGGAAGTCGCAGCCCGTGTGGGAAGGCGATTGCATCACTCCGAGTCACTTTAATTAAACCTTTAAAGGTTGCTTTAGTCAAAGGAAGGCTCAGGGCTCTCAGCTCGCTGCCCTGCAGAGCACTTGAGACTGTGACCCTGCTGGTGGCTGGGACAGAGCTGGGCTGGGGGGGCAGGACTGCTCAGGGGAGGTGGGGGTTCCTTATCAGCACCCTCAGCCCCATGGGGGTCTCTTATCAGCAGCCCCAACCTCACTGGGGACTTTTATCAGCATCCCAAGCCTTGTTAGGGGTCTCTCAGCATCATCCTCAGCCCCATGGAGGATTCTTGTCACCACCTCCAGTCCCGTTGGGGTCTCTCATCAGCACCCCCAGCCCCATGGGAGACCCTCATGAGAATTCCCAGTCTGACAATGGTCTCATGAACATCCCCAGCCCCATGGGAGACCCTTGTCAGCACCCTCAGCCCTGTTGGGGTTTCTCATCAGCATCCTCAACCTCACTGGGGATATTTATCAGCATCCCAAGCCTTGTTGGGGTCTCTCAGCAGCACCCCCAGCCCTGTGGGAGACCCATGAGCATTCCCTACCCCATGGAGGACTCTTGCCACCACCCCCAGTCCCGTTGAGATCTCCCATCACCACCCCCAGCCCCATTGGGATCTTTCATCACCACCCCAGCCCCTGTTCCTCACTGCCAAGCTCTGCTGAGCTGCTCTGGGTCTCTCCAGCAGGACAGGGATCTGCAATCTCATCTTTTACAGCAAAGGCTTTTCTGTTTGGCTCATTCCCTCTCTTGTCCTGCTTCCCCACGGCTGGGAGAAGGGAGAAGGAGACAAGGAAGGGGAGGTGACCCTGCTGGGTGTGGAGTCCCTCCAGCCCAGCTCTGACTCCTGGATGCAGAACAATTAAAAACAAACCTCACATAACGATTTTTTTTTTCCCTGTGGAAGATGGGAAGGGAAAGCAGGAGGAGACAAGCTCAGAGCTGCTCCCATTCATGTGGCTTCCTGAAGCTTTTACTCTGCACCATTTACCCTGCAGAAATCAATTGCCAGAATATCAGTGCCCTGCTCCCTTGTTTACTCTGGAAGATTATGTCCCATTAGCAGATTTGTCTTGTAATTGAACTGAAGTGTAAAATGCCAATGTCCTGACAACCCCAATGGCTGGGATTAACTGCTGCAGACATTTCTGTCCTCTTTTGAATCATTTTGATTGAGCATAATTAATCCAAGTGAACTGATAGGATGATGGGTGCTCCCAGCCCCGTGTGTGCAGAGGGAAGCACGGCTGGACACAAATATCATAACAAGATAAAGAGGCAGAGACAGGCAGCAGCTTCTGCTTTTCCAGGGCTTATTTCTCCTTCCTCTGACTAATTCTCAGTGGCAAAGCACAAACTCCACTGAGTGCCTGATTCCAGGTGGATGTGCTGGTGTCAATTTGTTTTCAGAGTGCCCTGAAAGCATCTGTGGAACTTTGATCCTCTGCCCAAGAGCTGCTTTGGGCTTTGGGGTCAGGCTCTGCTCATCCCCAGCACTGTGTGGGCTGCAGGTGATCAATACTGACCCCAACACATGCAGGTTTGAGTCACAGGTATTTTATCTGAGGTTTTTTACCCTCCAAGGCTCTGTTGGGGTCACAGAACATCAGCAAACAGGCAGGAAAAAGCTTCCAAAAGAGCAGGACACGTTTATACATTGCATTTATCCAGCAGCAAAAGGGGATTTTTTTGTCCCAGAAATTCTTATGTGTTTAATTTCTATTCAGAATTTCTGTCCCAGACTGGATTCTCGAGTCTGCAAGAGGCTGGAGAGTTCTCTAAGAGGGGAGATAGGGGAAGTTCAGGTGATTTGCACTCGCAGTCTGAAAGACAAAGGATCAAAGCTCAAGAGGAATTGCCATTTCCAGGGCAGGACAAACCCAGGTTCCTGCTCCCCCCTGCCCAGCCCGGCCTTTGCCATGGCTGTTTACTCACTATTTTTACAAAGCCTCCCACCACATCTGCTCCGAGGCTCGGGGCCAGGGCAGGGATTGAGAGCTGCAGGGTTTGTTATTGCTGGGGTAATGAAAAAGGAGACACTGGGCTGGCAGGTGCTGAGACATGGGGTAAAAACACCAGAAATATGTGGCTTTGCACTTGGCCTGAGCTATTTTGATGTCTTCATTGTTTTCTTTTGCTGCTTTTAACCCTTTTCTATAAAGAAAGAAGTCTGAGGATGCAAGGACAAAAAGATGCTTTGCATCTCTTCAGGGCTCAGCCTTTGAGCTCAGTTCACAGAGCCTGCATTGTTCTTGTTTACCAGAAATATTTGAGTGTCTTGTCCCTGACCAAAATTAAGTTAAAAATCTTGTAAAAAACGGTATTATTGTGGTTAGTTCCTCTCCTAGATCCTGGAATTAGAGAAGCAGAAACAATATAAAAAAAAAGGGGGGAAAAAAAAGCCCATCAGATGAGCTGTGTTGCCACGTGCCTTTATTTTCAGTTCCTCTGGAGAGAACATCATTTACTGTCTCACGTGTGAAAACAACACCCCCAGCTTGACTCAGCTGCTGCCAGCTCCTGCACACCACACACCTCGAGCCAGAAACCGAGAGGCAAAAGGAAATTATCCCCCAGGAGAGGGAGGAGTCTGCTCAGGTTGGGTTTGTGGGAGCTGCATCCCTGGGCTGGAAGGTCGGGCAGTGCAGCCCTGGGGACTCATATTCTGCTTTATTACATAACTGCTATCTCCGGAATTAAGGCTTAATCCCAAACTGTGGCTGGAAGCTCAGATCAGCAAGGACTGGCCTCCCACTCTCGGTGTCACAGCCCCCCTGTTTTCCAAGGGGACAGCAACACGAGCAGGAGCACCAGGGGGGATTTTTAATCAGGGAAATGAAGCAGCTGTCCAGAAATCAGAGGTTTTTTGCCAGGACTTTGATGAAACAGCAGAGTTTTGTGTGGCACTGGGTGCCAAACACGCTGCTGATAGAAGCAATAAATCCCCATCCAAACCCTAAAAATAATATTGGGCTTGTTTTAAATTAAGGTTACAGAGTATGGCTTTCATTAGCCCCTGCATGGATCCTGAATAGCAATTATTACATATTTGTTCAGGTTTAAATATTTTTATAGGATTTTTTTTCAGATCCTTTTAGAATATTTTTCCTATGGGATGGGGATCATCTTTGTGAGAGGAAGAATGGTCTTGTGGTTAAGCCTGGCCTGAGACTTTGAAGGTCTGGGCTCGACTGCTGGCTCTGCCACAGACACCCTGGGTGAGCTGGGGCAAGGCACGGAACAGGCACTTTTATTTGGCTTAAAATAAATGTTCAAGGCCCATGGAAGCATCTGAAAGATGTGACTGCTGAGGGCTCAGCATCCAACAAACAGAAGGAGAGCTAAAGCAGAGGAAGGAGGAGAAGAAAGCTGGCTGCCCCTCTAAGAGCTGTCCCTGGTGGTGCCTTCGGAGCATGCTGAGAGCTTCTGGAGCTCCAGCCCTTCACATCTCCATTCTTCATCTGTGGAGCAGAAGCTCCTCTCACACAGGGACTCTGGAAAAGCTGCAAACAGGGCGTGAGATTGGGATGGAGTTTAAATGGGGATTTTTTTTGGGATTTTGACAAAACCTGAGGGATGTCATCTCTTCAGATGGGTCAGGCACCTGCTGGAAGCCACCCATGGAAGGGGATCTGGGGGAAGAGTCCTCCTGGTGATGCCTCAGGTTTTTGCTTTTCTATTTTTCACATTCTGTGCTGCTTTAGTCTGTGGGTCTGGGTTCACATTATGGGATGGTGAGCTCTGCACAGAGCAGAGAGACAAAACAATTCCTGCTCCAGCTGGGCACCAAGGACAAATGATCCAAATCTCAGCCCAAGAGCACAAACAAGGTGGGCTGGAGAGAGAAAAACAAGCAGGATGGGACTGCATGGGCTAAAGCTGGAATGGGACAATGAACTCCAAGGTGCAAATGGAGCAGAACTGATCCAAGGGAGAGACCCCGTGCCTGGTTCATTTTGGGACCATTTTGGTTCATCTTGGGTGCAGCCCTGGCTGGGCTCTTGTGCTGCCCAAGGTGGATCCATGGAGGAGATCCTTTGAATAAATCCCTGCTTTATTCCTTAACTCTGTCCAGCCTCTGTTCTAGCTCAGCCTTCTCAAGGCATCACTGGCCCCAGCACATCCCTGGGCTGAGCTTGCAGTGCTGAGCTTGGGGAGCTCTGCACTTGTTTATGGATCCCCCCAGCAGCCCAATTTTCATTTAAAATTGAATTTTCATTTGCCCTGTTGGCTCATTCTTTGGTTTGAACCAAAGGATGCCTCAGGACCTGGCTGGGCTGGGGCAGGGTTTGCATTGTCCCAAGGTTTTTCCTGCTGTGCCTGCCCCACTCAGGCTGCTAAACCAACACAGAGCCTCACCCTCATCAATTCCCACTTTTATATACAACTCTAAACCAAAACTTTTGGTTGAGACATCCCCAGTGCTTCAGCATCCCTTGGCAGTTTGGTGAAATGTGACAGAGGGGACTCAGGGATGCTGGTGAAACTCAGAAATTATTTGTTTGGTGATTTAGGACAACAGAGAATAGATAAGATCAGCCTCTGTGGAACTTTTTAACAGGAATTAAAAATGTTTTTCCTGTCACATCTTTCCATCCCCTCCAAAACAATGAATGAATTTGTAGTCACATGAGGGAACGTGACCTTGATTCTCTGTTTTCATTGATTAAATGAAAAAAAAAATGTTTTGACAACTCTTTCTGCACCTGCAGGTACACACTGAGAATGAAACAAATGTGGAATTTAATAAATGTCATCTGGTTAACCCAGGGGTGAGGGAGGGACAGGGATGGGACCTTGCTCCATGAATTAAATGTACAGGGAGAATTCCAGGGAAGTATTGCTGACATGTTCTGGTGACAGCTGACCACAAAATTGTTCAATTAACAGCAGGGATTGAAATGACAGAAAAGATCAGTAATAACGTGGGCAGGGCATTCCTTCAGGCTGCAGAGACTGATACAGAATAAAATGCTCTTTTTGGAGCTGTCATGGCACTTTGGAAGGTTCCTCTGGAGTCAGGGAAAGAATTCTGAATACAGGGGGGTTATGGCTTTGTAAATTCACAGCTCATGGTGTGGATTCATCAGGTAAAAGCACAATTTTGGTTGGAAAGGAGCAAAAAGCAGAAGGAGCTTCATGATGCCCAGGGCCTCAGCTGACTGAATTTTGAATCTCTTTATCAATGAGGGTTTCACATCCTGAATTTTTCGCCCGTTCCTGGGTGAATTTTTCCCTGGATCTAACTGGAATTTCCCTTGCTCCAACCTGCTTCTCCTTTACAACAGAGAGTCCAGCTCTGTTTCTCTGCCATCCCTTGAAGGAGCTGAAGAGGGAATTAAAGCCCAGCAATTAAAACACAAACTCTTCCTGAGCAGCCAAATTTTCCTCTCTAAACCCTCCTGGTGTTTCCTTTCACTGGCTCTGGAGAAACAGCTCTGCTTGATTAAATGATAATAAATTTATTCAAATTATTAATTTAAATTAATTAATTAAAATTAGGATTCTTTTTGAATAGTCAATTTATTTAAAATAATATTTAAATTAAATCAATACTGGCAGTGGCTCTGGAAGGCTCCTGACCCAAAAATTCCTGGGGGCAGTGGATGGATCTCAAGGAGCACCTGGATCTGTCCAGCACCCCCTGGGATGGGATCCCTTTGGAAAAGGCTCTGGGTGGGTGAGCCTTGGTCTGACAGAACAGGGAACAATTTAGGGAATAAACACAACCTAAAAAATGTAAAACATCCAAGACTCCAACATCAACCTTCTCTAAACTCCACATATTCCAGCCAGGTGAGAGAAACCCAACTCCTCCTGCTGCTCACAGGGCCTGGCACCAAATATCCCCAATTCCAGCAGCTCTGGTGGCACTGGGGCAGCTGGGCAGGGAAAGTTTGCAGTGGAAAGTTTTGGGTTATTTTTTTTTTTTTATTTCCAGGGAGCAGCACGTGCCCCGGAATGTGAGGAATGTCCCTGTGTGGATTTCCACCCGTTCCTGCTGCTCTGGAGCACAGCCAGGGTGGAACAGATTTGGAAAAAAATTTCCTGAGTCCCTCAGGGCGTTGGGTGAGGTCCCCTCCAAGAATCAAAAGATAAAAACAGAGCCCTGGCCCTCGTGTCCAGCCAGAGCAGGGCTGGGAGGGGATGGACAGAACTTCTCCATCTCCATCCAGGTGGATTTGCACGGCCTGGAGCCAAGGAATGGAAATTCCTCCTGATTGTGGAAGGGGTTACGCCTGACACTGGTCAGATTGAAATTGTTTGAGTGGGTTCCCCCACAGAAAGGAAAAATCAGGCTCTAAAAACCCAGAGAGAACCAGAAAATACTCACTATTCCTGTACTTTGTATCCATGCTGAGGTGGGACTTTCCTTTTCCTTGATGAAAGTCAGATTCCCATTTCTAAGAACACGTGGTGGAGAATTCACTCAGGACACTGAGAACAATGTAAGACCTGGGGAACATTTCAAAACTTCCCAGCAGCCCTGCTGTCAATTTATTTTGCAAATAAAGCAAATTTGCTCCATTTCCTGATGGCTTCATCATTTATAAACCCAAATTTAGACAGACATTTTGGAGGGCCTCATCTGAAGAAATGTTATGTTTTCTCCAATGTTGGAGCTGAAGGAACAGAAAGAAAACTGGAATGTCCCAGAGCACTCAGCACCCTCCAGGGCTGGAGCTTTAACTGGGATTTTAGAGGGTGGAGGGGTATTTTAGGTACCACTCGATTCCCCATTAATCATCTGCCCCCAAGCAACCTTGCAAGGGCAGTGGTGGAACAAAAAGATTCCAAAATGAGGAAAATTGTGTGAGAGCATTGCCAGGGTTGTGGGTGAGAGGAGAGTTGTCTCTCAAACATGGAATTAGTGAAGTTCTGGGATGGGAGTGCTCTGCCAAGCCCTCCCTGCTCCAGAGCTGCCCCAAAACCTGTCAGAGAAACTGGGAAAAAAGGCTCTGGCCATGGCCTAAATGCTGTTTGCTTTCCTTAATCCTGTTGAGTTGAAGGAAGATAAATTTGTTAATAAAAAATAAAGTAAACTAAATTATTTATTAAATTAATAATAAATTAATATCATTAATATTACATTTCATTAATATTTTAAATATTAACTAATGCAAGAAATAATAGTCGAATAATCATCAAATAATGATGGAAAATCACCAAATAATGGTGGAATAATAATGAAATAATAGTGGGATAATCATCAAATAATAACGGAATAATCATCAAATAATAGTGGGATAATCATCAAGCTCCTGGCTGCTGCTGATTCCAGAATTAGGAGTTAAAATTCCTTTTTATCCCTGGTTCTTGGCCTTTGGAGAACAAAACAGGCAAACCAGAGGGGACACAAGTGCAGCACCATCACTGGGCACTGCAGAGCCCATCAGCAGGAGATTGCAAAGGAATTATTGTTGGAATCCATGAATTAATTCACTGTGTGAGGTCAGGGGTACAGCCCTGCTGGTGGAGAGGAGGAAATAAATGCACAGGCACCTCACCAGACCCTTCACAACGATGGAGAAAGGCAGAAATTAATTTCCCACGTTCCTGTCCTTGCTTTGTCACATCTTCTGCAGCTGTGTGAGGNACTCCTCCTGCTGCTCACAGGGCCTGGCACCAAATATCCCCAATTCCAGCAGCTCTGGTGGCACTGGGGCAGCTGGGCAGGGAAAGTTTGCAGTGGAAAGTTTTGGGTTATTTTTTTTTTTTTATTTCCAGGGAGCAGCACGTGCCCCGGAATGTGAGGAATGTCCCTGTGTGGATTTCCACCCGTTCCTGCTGCTCTGGAGCACAGCCAGGGTGGAACAGATTTGGAAAAAAATTTCCTGAGTCCCTCAGGGCGTTGGGTGAGGTCCCCTCCAAGAATCAAAAGATAAAAACAGAGCCCTGGCCCTCGTGTCCAGCCAGAGCAGGGCTGGGAGGGGATGGACAGAACTTCTCCATCTCCATCCAGGTGGATTTGCACGGCCTGGAGCCAAGGAATGGAAATTCCTCCTGATTGTGGAAGGGGTTACGCCTGACACTGGTCAGATTGAAATTGTTTGAGTGGGTTCCCCCACAGAAAGGAAAAATCAGGCTCTAAAAACCCAGAGAGAACCAGAAAATACTCACTATTCCTGTACTTTGTATCCATGCTGAGGTGGGACTTTCCTTTTCCTTGATGAAAGTCAGATTCCCATTTCTAAGAACACGTGGTGGAGAATTCACTCAGGACACTGAGAACAATGTAAGACCTGGGGAACATTTCAAAACTTCCCAGCAGCCCTGCTGTCAATTTATTTTGCAAATAAAGCAAATTTGCTCCATTTCCTGATGGCTTCATCATTTATAAACCCAAATTTAGACAGACATTTTGGAGGGCCTCATCTGAAGAAATGTTATGTTTTCTCCAATGTTGGAGCTGAAGGAACAGAAAGAAAACTGGAATGTCCCAGAGCACTCAGCACCCTCCAGGGCTGGAGCTTTAACTGGGATTTTAGAGGGTGGAGGGGTATTTTAGGTACCACTCGATTCCCCATTAATCATCTGCCCCCAAGCAACCTTGCAAGGGCAGTGGTGGAACAAAAAGATTCCAAAATGAGGAAAATTGTGTGAGAGCATTGCCAGGGTTGTGGGTGAGAGGAGAGTTGTCTCTCAAACATGGAATTAGTGAAGTTCTGGGATGGGAGTGCTCTGCCAAGCCCTCCCTGCTCCAGAGCTGCCCCAAAACCTGTCAGAGAAACTGGGAAAAAAGGCTCTGGCCATGGCCTAAATGCTGTTTGCTTTCCTTAATCCTGTTGAGTTGAAGGAAGATAAATTTGTTAATAAAAAATAAAGTAAACTAAATTATTTATTAAATTAATAATAAATTAATATCATTAATATTAAATTTCATTAATATTTTAAATATTAACTAATGCAAGAAATAATAGTCGAATAATCATCAAATAATGATGGAAAATCACCAAATAATGGTGGAATAATAATCAAATAATAGTGGGATAATCATCAAATAATAACGGAATAGTCATCAAATAATAGTGGGATAATCATCAAGCTCCTGGCTGCTGCTGATTCCAGAATTAGGAGTTAAAATTCCTTTTTATCCCTGGTTCTTGGCCTTTGGAGAACAAAACAGGCAAACCAGAGGGGACACAAGTGCAGCACCATCACTGGGCACTGCAGAGCCCATCAGCAGGAGATTGCAAAGGAATTATTGTTGGAATCCATGAATTAATTCACTGTGTGAGGTCAGGGGTACAGCCCTGCTGGTGGAGAGGAGGAAATAAATGCACAGGCACCTCACCAGACCCTTCACAACGATGGAGAAAGGCAGAAATTAATTTCCCACGTTCCTGTCCTTGCTTTGTCACATCTTCTGCAGCTGTGTGAGGAGCTCTGGGATCTTTGCACCCCTTACACTCTTTAGGCACCCTAAAATCAGCCAGAATTTCCCAACAGTGCCCAATTTGAGCTCTAAAAACCACATGAACCCAAACGCCAACAGAAAACATTTTATTTTTAATCCCTGAATATTTGGATTCTCCTTCCTTTTGAGGACACTTGTTTTTGGAGGGTTCAGTTTCCAAATATCCTGATATCCAAATATGCAAATATCCAAATATTCCAAAAAAGCTCTGCCTGCAGGTAGGATTCCATCCCCTGCTCTCTTTTCTTCCTGCATGGCTCTGTTGGAATTGTCTCCAGCAATTTCAGCATTTGCTGACAGAGAAGAGGGGTTTGATCCCAGACACAAAAGCATTTCAGGCTCCCCAGGAGCTCGTAAAGTTCCACTGCAGCTCCATTGATTCACAGCCCGTGAGTTCCCACAGAGAAAACACAAAGCAGCAGCAAATTTGTGGATCCCAAAAAAAGAGCCGGCCCCTAGACTGGAATATTGAGAATAAATGGTCTCAGCACTGCTCTGCTGGCTGGGTTCTAGCAGGAGCTGAAACTTTATCCTTCCTGCATCTGAAGAGGGATTAATTATTTTGAATATTTTAAGAAAACAAATGTAAAAAGTCTCCGGCGGGTTCTGGAAAAAAATGAAGGAAAAACTGCTGGAAGTTGGGCTCCTTGGGATGTGCAATGCAAAGGGCAGAGATACCAAGTTTTATTTTCTGACTTGTTGTGGCATCTTCTCTCAGGCTGGACCCAGCATTAACTCTGTATCTGTTATGTCCATAAACTTGAAAATAGGTAATTTTAGTGGGGTTTTGTTCATAAAATTTTGGGAGTGTCACTACTGGGGATCACAGAATTAACTGAGGATTTCAGCTCTGCCTGATGGGATGTATCAAAAGTGGGGGGAGAAAGACAAAACAGAGATGATGCCACACGATCCCAATGCAGGCATTGATAAATATCGGCCAAAATGTGGGGCTTGAGAGGCTTTAGCAGGGATGGGAAGGAAAAAGGAACAGCAAAACCCCGTTTCATACCAATTATCTGCCCAGAGCAAGGACTTTGTGCAGATTCACACACGTAACACCTCGATATGTAACAGGCATATCCTGGTGGCATTCCTGGGCTGTTCCAGGGGACAACCATTGGTCATTTCTGCCCATACTTGTGAATTCAGTCAGTGTCTGGTGGCTCGGTGCCAGCACATTCCTGCAGCAGGAGCCTTCCTTGGCTCTTGTGTGAGCCTTGCATTCATTCTCTTCCACATCAGTGGGGCATTTCAGAGCAGCCCCAAGTGTGAGCCAGAAGAGCTGGGATTAGAGGTGCCCCTCAGTACAAAGCATACCACACGTGCCAGAGAAAATCTCCAGGGGCCAAGGAGTCAGCAGAGACAGAGGGACAGGGCACGGGCAGGGTGGTGATGCCTGTGGGGAGTTAATCTCAGCTATTTGATGAGCACGGCCACAGGAATGGGTTGGAAGGGGTTCTGTGACCACACCTGGGGCTCTGCACCCTGTCCTGGGGTGCCAGCATGGGAGGGATGTGGAGATATTGGAACAAGTCCAGAGGAGGCACCAGGATGACCAGAAGTGGGGGAAGGCTGGGAGAGCTGGGGTTGTTCAGCCTGGAGAGGAGAAGCTTTGGGGTCACCTCAGTGTGGCCTTGCAAGGCCTGAAGGAGCCACAGGAAAGATGGAGAGGCCTGGAGTGACAGGACACAGGGAATGGCTTCAAACTGACTTATAGCAGGGTTAGATGGGATTTTGGGAAGGAATCCTTCCCTGTGAGGGTGGGGAGGGGCTGGGATGGAATTCCCAGAGAAGCTGTGGCCGCCCCTGGATCCTTGGAATGTTGAAGGCCAGGCTGGACAGGGCTTGGAGCAGCCTGGAACAGTGGAAGGTGTCCCTGCCATGGCAGGGCTGGCACTGGATGGGCTTTGGGGTCCTTTCCAACCCAAACCATTCCATCATTCTGTGATAAACCATCTCCCACTCTGAGTCACATCTTCCAAACCACCAGTCTTATCTCCCAGTGCTCCCAGTGCTCCCAGGCTCCCAGCAGAAGAGAGTTCTGGCTCCTCCTGCCCAGGTTACTGGCACTTGTCTGATATCCAGCCTAACTACATCCAGCATCATTTTAGTGCCATTTCTCCTTCTCCTGACTCTTCCTCCAGCTCAAGAGTCACCTCCTCACCTCTTTAGAGCCATCCCTTTGAGGATAAAGAGGTGGACTGTGGATTGTTTTGGTTTTTTTTTGTTAAGGTCAGGATTAAATGTGTGAGATGGTATTTTTTGTTTGGATTCAGATGTTTGTTAGTTTTTATTTATATTACAGTCTCACAAATTGTGAATTCTATAGCACTTCTCTCTAATAAGTTAAAAATGGAGTTGTATCTTTTTCTCTATAAGGTTTTTTAAGGATAAACTGTCTAATTAAGAAATGACAAATAATTTTTACTTTTAATAACTAACTACTCATTACTTGTAATGTGGATTTTTTAATCTACACAATATTACTTAAACTTATGGAGAAGGTGAAGAAGAAGGATTACTTTCTGCTCTAAAACTTCTATTTTGTCTTCTATATTATTATATTTTAAAACTTTAAGTTTTCTACTATGTGATATTACACACTTCTATTTAAATTACACATTCATAATCTTTGTTCTGTCATTTAATTTTGGATGTTTTCTCTACAGTTTCATGTCAAATGTAATGTTTTCTTGGGAGATCAGTATTTGTTAGCATAGAAAGTCTAAAATTCTCAGTTTCTACAATTCCAGCAGTGGAGGTCTTTAATTCCATCCCATGAAAGCAATCCAAGTGTTCACAAAATGTCTTTGCTCCAGTTGGAATTTCTCCTGTTGAGTATGGATAACAGGGACGATTCCAACCCTCCCAATCCCATCCCTCACCAAGAGATTGCTGCTCCTGTCTCCAAACACAGCCTGGGAATGATCTGAGCTTTTCATGGGTAATTCACACATTGTGGATGAAACACAATCACTCTGCCACCAACCCAGATCTTTGTGCTCTGCTCCCATCTCCACCCAGGGATTTCCATCCAGCACCAATTCCTTGGCTCCTGCCCCAAGCACAAAGCAGCTCCAGAGAGGTGGGAAAGTCAATCTGATTGATGTTGATCCGCTGCCTCCTGAAAAGGATCCAGTTATCCTACAAAAACATGGAATTTCAGCCACACCCTCCCACCGAAAGGCAGACAGCTCCAAGTGTGAAGCTGAATCCATTAAACACAACTCCCAGTCCCATCTGACAGGAAGGGAATCACCTGCTCTGATGGAAACAGGAATTTCAAGGGAATGAGGTGTGCTGGGTGCACCAGGAGCGCTGAGCAGAGTCTGCTGAGAGTCAGGGGTTGTTAATGATGTGCTAATCATGAGCAGTGGAATTTTATTGCTTCCTTAAGAGGGGACAGATTTCAACACAGTCATCTCCAAGCCCCTGGAAGTGCCTGTCAGAGTGGGAGCTGTATTTTAATTTTCTTTTCCGAAAATAATCCTGAAAAACTCCACTCTGTCTGGCTTGCACTCCCTCACCTTAGTCAGTCACAGGCATATCTGGCAGTGCAGATATCAGTAATAAATTACTGATATTACTCAGAGGTCCAGCTCTAAAGGCAGCAAATAACCAAGATTTTGCTTCTCAGGAGAAATTTGGGACACTGCCTCTCTTCCCTTTTGCCATTCTTTTGATGATGTGCAAAAATAGCCTAAAAGTTCTTAAATAAGCCACATAATTTTGTTAATTTTTACCTTAAAAATATCAGAAGTCTGTTTTCTATCTGCTTTTGTTGATGCACTGCTCAAGAAACACCCAAGTTTCGTTTGCTGAGTGATTAACTGACAATTAACCCAAATTAATTCATACATCTGTAAGGACTAATTTAGCCACCCACAATCATTTGTTTCAGGCCACCACCGTTTGTTCAACACAGAGCAAAACATTAAATCTGGCCCTTCTTGGGGCCAGTTTTTCATGGAAAAAAGCTTTTCACGGAAAGAGTGATAAAGTTCTGGAATGTTCTGCCCGGGGAGGTGGAGTCACCATCCCTGGGTGTGTTTAACAAAGCCTGGATGTGGCACTGGGTGCCAGGGTTTAGCTGAGGTGTTGGGGCTGGGTTGGACTCGATGATCTTGAAGGTCTCTTCCAACCTGGTCATTCTGTGAATTCTGTGATTCAGAGGCAGCAGCTCCTCACAGCAGAAGATGCAGCACTTAGGGCTGGTTGGAAGAGTTTTGGGAGTCGTTATTTCCTCACAGAACCCAAAATTGTTTCATCTTGGCCACGTCAAGCTTTTGGTGAATCAAAGGCTGGATTCCAATGGAACCATGCCTGGATTCAGGAGGGGCTTCTGGGGAGCTGAGGGCTTCCAGCACTTCCAGCACTGCTGCTGCCAAGCTCACCCTGATTTGAAAGCCTGAGGAACATGGGTGGTGCTGGAGAACCAGAGGAGAAAACACAGCAAAGGCATAGAAAGAATTCTGAACAATCCTGACTCAATTTGGGCCCATCTCAAATATCAGCTTCCCCTCCAATGGTCTCTGTGATGCTTCATTTGTTCTCCAGCCATCCATTGTCTCCTGGAGGCTCCTCCTGCCAAACCAGCACCCGGCAGCTCCTCGGACACAACCCCAGGGTGGACGGGGCTGGGTCCAAGCTCAGGAGGTGCCACAGGCCCAGAAGAGGTCCCAGGGGAGCTCAGTGGTCCTGGAGGTGGCCATAAGACTGCACAGCTTCAGTCTCACGAGTTCTGCAAGGCTTTGCAACACCAAATCCTTCTGCCTCTTCCATAAACAGAGATTTTTGGCTTTTTTCTTCCCTTATAAAGAACCACCAGCATTTCCACCTCTGAAAAATTCCTTTTTAAGCACCGGGAATCAGTCAATATTTGCCACTGCCCATAAAACTCACAGTGACACATCAGAGTCATGGGTGGTGGAGAGAAGTGAGCTGCAGCACTCTCCATCAGCTGCTGGCAGGAGCTCACCTTCCAGCCCCTGAAATGCCTCCACAAGTCCCAGCACATTCCTTGGAAAGATCAATCCCCTCCAGCTCTGCAGGAGACAAAAGGTGGACTTGACAAATGCAATTTACTCCTCAAACAGGAGCAGCCTCACAGGATTTACTGCTGAGAAAGAAATAACCAAACAGGTCAGTGCTGGGGAGGCAACCTGAGGGGTCCTGCTCCGTGTGGGGATGCTTGGATGTGCACACAAACAAAAAAGGGATGTTCAGGATCACCTCCACTCCATTCCTCAATTATTTGCTGTTTCCAGAGGCACAGTGGAGGCTGGTACAATCCAAAATGTGGTGGTGGTGGAGGAAGGAGTCTCGTGGAAAGCTCTGGGTGAGGTTTCTTCATTTTTTTGTTCTGGGATCATCACTTGGAGCCCTCCAGAACATTCCATGGGGTAAGAACAGTGATGGCATCACTGGGCTCCCCTCCACTTGTAGGAATCTGCAGATTTACCCCAAAAGGCTTCTTCAACTCACCTTCCTCACCAGCAAGAATGACTTAAATATTTTATTCTTCCTTGATTTGGTGTGAGAAGGTGCAAAAATCTGCCCCCTTCTCCCAACATAACTGGTGGTAGGACGGAAGGAATTCAATTCTGTGTGTGTGTGATCATTTATTGTGATAATTCCTGGACAAAAGTCCTGCATTTTGTGGGTTTCAACATAACATTTATTATTCATTAGCATTAGGTGGCCCTAATTTTTTTAATATTTTAATTCTCCATCAGCTTTCATTCCCTCTTTTCCCCTCCTCTCCTCGTTGCAATTTTTTGATCGTTCAGTGGGGATAATTCTCTTGCCCTAAAATGACAGAACAGAATGAAACAGCAAGAAAAAAAATGTAAAACTTTCCAGGCCATGCTGAGTGGATTTAAGGAGAAGGTCAGGCTGTCAAAGCTCCTTCTGTCAGGAGCAGGCACTGGGATAAACTCTGCTCCTGGAAGCTGCTCAGGCTTTGATGAAGAGGATGGTTTTTGGGTGAGGAAACAACTGGAAAATAGCTCATCTGCCATCCCTTCATCCCTCTACCCTCAGCTGTATACACAACTTTATTGCTTTGCATTCTTCTCCCCACTGAGATTTATATTTCTTCATGAGAGCCTTGCCTTGTAAAAATTTTTCAGGCTATAGGTGTGGAATACATTTATTTTGGGCTGGTTTGACAAGAGGAAAAGCAGCTTAAAGTCTTTGCAAAGCTATGTTGGACTATCTGGCCTGTGCATTCCTCCCTCCTGGAATGAAGGAGAAATTGCCAGAGTGTGGACATGAAAGGCTGTCAGTTAATGTGGGGAGGGGGATTTGGAAGAGATGGAGAAGGCAAAAAGGAGAACTTGGCAAAATTCCTTGTGTAAGAGGAGAAAATGAGGAAGTACAAACACATTCAGCACAGCAAACCCCCTGTGCCATTCACAAATTTCATTTTGAAAAGAAAAAAAATGTCATGGAGAACAAGGCACAAGACAACCTTTAGACAGCTGACAGCATTTTTGTTCTCCAAACTTCACAGCAAAAATAACTTCAATATTTTATTCTTCCTCAACATGGTGTGAGACTCAATGTGCAAAAATCTGCCCACTTCTCCTAGCACAGCTGATGGGAGGAGGGAAGGAATTCCAGGAGAGGAATTCCTTGCTAGCAGAGTCCCCTGGAAGGAGGATTGGAGCTACAGCAGGGAAATGCTGGTCAGCAGCAGGAAAATGTGGAATCCTGGCTGTAGAGAGTGGCCAGGTCAAAATCCACAAAGAAATGCCTGGTCTGGGAGAGGTCTTGATAAATTAAAGTGAAGTGAGGGGTCATCCCTGCTGGAAAAGGGAACGGGGATCTGGCCTGTGACAGGGATTCATTTATCCTGCTCTTTGGGCTGCTGGCAGAAATCAAATTCCTGCTCCTCCCCTCATAATGAAAAAGGCAAAATCTGACAGATTCCACAAAAGACCCTTTTCCCCCCCCAACCAATAAATTTGTCCATTGTCACACAGCCTCTTCCTAGCTTATTTTTTTCTCTCCATAAAGATGAGTGATCAGTTTTTCTCTGACACCAGCACTCTCTCTAGAGCTGGATCTATAATTCATGAGCATGAAAACAGTGGCATCAGAAAGAAAACCTGTCATAAATTCAGCTATTTAAGCTTTTAAATGAGCAGTGATGGCAGCGTGGGGATGCAGAACATTTATTGCAATGCTAAATATAGGGGTAAAGCTAAAAGCTTTCCATCAATACATGGTAAGAACAAAATCCTGAAAGCACTTGGAGCTTGGATTTTTGTCTTCTGGAAATTGGATTAATGGTTTCTTTCATTGGTTTTGGATTTGTGCGATTTTTGGGGTCATTCTTTGCCTTTTGAATTGAAGATTGTCACTTGCTGGAGGAATTGAATTTGAAATTTGACTCTTTTCCCCCAGCAGCATCACTAAAGACAATTCCAAACAGAGGGGGAAGGAAGGGGCTGAGGCTGTTTCATGGAAGGTCTCTCATTGTCCCAACAAGTTGTTTATGAGGAAGTTTCTCCAAAAAATGCTGTGGTAGACACAGAAGTCGTGCCAACATTGCCAAAGGGCAAGAAGGGACGGCTCCCTCCTAAAAATTCCCTGCCTGTTGAGATCTAAATTCACTTTTTATCCATTTACAGGTGGCCCAGTGCTCCCATTCTCCCCTTCCTAATCCCATTTGTCCAATTTCTGTCACCACTGCAAATGTGAGTGATGCCTGATGACTTTATAGGAACCTCTAAAACTTTTTCCAGCCTGATCAGGAACAAAATTTACCCCACTGCCTCCCACTGGGCTTGCAGAAGATTGGGATTTCACGGCGATAATGCGGAAAAGATACGGAAAGGTGAAACACAAAAGAAAGCAACGCTGCAGCTCGAGCTTGTGTGAATCCCTTGGAGCCCTGCCTGAGGTTTTCTGCTGGAAGCTGGGGAGGTGCTGTGGGAGCTGGAGAACACGAGAGTTCTCCTGGGATAATTTAAACACAATTCCCGTTGGCTCCGGCCAGCCCTGACGCCACTTCCGCGGCACCGAGCGCGCTGGGCTGGTGGTAAAAATAGAAACCTCATAAATCTGCCCATTCCCTTAATTAGGGAACCCTGGTGACAGGATTAAGATTGAATGCTTTCATTTCAGATTGGTTAATGAAGGGCTTTCCAACACTTTTTTTTTTGTTCCTCTCTGCTGAGTCCTGCCATTGCTGATTGCTTCAGGTACAGCCAGGCTGGAAAAAATTCCTCTTCCAAAGGTTAAAAGAGAAGATTATGTAGACATTTGATTATCTCCTGTTATGTTTGGAGACTACAAACACTTTGCAGACAGATGAGGCTGTGCAGCTCTGCTCGTTTTTTTTTTTTTTTAATTGAGTCAACATTTAATCAAAATCAAAGAACTTCACATTGGGTTTTTGCTCTTGAAATCTTATGAACTGGGAAAAAACCAACCTCCTCAAACAAACCTGAAAGAAAAAAGTCACCCATGAAATCTATCCTGTTTTGCCAGTGAATCTCCCAAGGAAAAGATGAATTTGGGAAGAGACCAAAAAGTTTCCACCCCATGCTGCCAACTCCTCTCAAACTTAAAGAAACTTCATTGTCCATTCCCACTGCTCTGGTGTCCAGAGAGTTGCAAAATTCTGAGGATTCCCTGATATACAGGAGTAAATTTACCTCAACACCATCCTCTGTAAGATTGGCCAAAGGGATCACCAAGAATGTTCCTAAATTCCCTTCATCATCCTCAGCCGAGCGTTTCCCCGCATCCCGAGCAGGATTTATCACTTTTGTGTTGAGAGCTCTCAAAAACTGCTTTGAAAACAGATTCAGCAGGAGGGGAGGACCCGGGCTCTGCTCCAGCTGATGGAGGAAAACATTGAGGTGCTCATAGGAAATAACAACAGGCCAAGCAAGGCCAGGGAAAAGGAGGAAAAATCGTTTTTCCTGCTCCCGAGCAAATGCCTGCAGTGGCCAGCTCGGGAACATCTGGTCTCCCAGTGTGTTTTCTCACATCATGCCAATACCTGACTGGAATAAACAACTTTATCTAGATCCTCGTTCCTTGCCATCAGAGGCTGATAAGAAAACTCGCTGCTATCAGCGTGAGATTCGAGCAGAGGGAAGAAAGATTTATGCCTGCTCCGGAGCCGCCTCCACCCTGCCCGATTGTTTCGTGCTCTGGAGAGCTGTGGAGTTAAATCTGCAGATTCTGGTTTTCCAGGAGGCTGTGGATCATGGCATTGGTGCTGCCCTGGCCACCCACCAGGCAGGCAGCTCGCAGCTCCCATTTGTTTTTCCGTGGGAATGGCAGTGCTTCCCTTCTGCAATTTACTGGAATATTCGGTGCTTCCACAGCTCCTCTCCCTGCCTGGGCTCTGCCTGCCTATGAAACCTGAATTTATTAACTATAAACCCATGAGGCACTGCAGAGGTGGGAATAATTTATATTCTGATGGGCCAACATTGCTGTTCTGCTGGTATTTTGGGATGTTTCCAGCACCATTTGTCCCCATCCAAGCGTTGGGATTCATCTGGGTCTGAGCACGAGTTCCACGCTCAGCCTGGGGCTCGCTCTCCCTCCTCAGCCCTGTTTTGGGCAGCTTAAATGGAACAATTAAAACAGTTCCTGATGCTGGTATGAGGTAGAAAAGGAGATAGAAGGGGATCAATTAGGATTGGGAGGCCAGGTTTAAAACGTTTCCCTGGAACAGTGCAAGGCTCTCCGTAGGTGAAGCCACCACGGCACGGGTGGGATTAGAGCTCAGCTAATCCCACTCTATTCTTGTCCTGCAACCTTTGTGTCACCTCCAGCCACAGACACCAGCAAACTTCACATTTTAGCTGAGAACTCTTCCCACCCTAACTTGGATGGGGAAAGAGATGGGGGAAATGATCTATTTTCAGCACTTGAAAGAGCATTTGAGCTGTCGAAAGTCTCTTGTCACATCTTCAGCTTCCTAAAAATTCCTTCCTGTAGGTGTGCAGGTTCTCTGTGAGAGTTTGGGAGCTGGGTTCAATTTTGCCTTCCAGTGGGCTCATCATTCAGCTCCCAGCATCTCCCACAACCACTCCTAAAAAATTCCCACTTAATAGCATTGCCTCATTATTATTCCCCTTAGTATCCAATGTAAGCTTGACTAAAATGATTTTAAAATTTGAGAAAGCTTCATGATGCCTTTTTGATCACTGAAACAGCATGAAAGGAGGTTTTAAATCAAAGATAAATTGACTTTTAATTAATTTAATTAATGTATTTTTCTCATTTTTTGGTGCTGAGGAGCTGTTTTTTTGGACACACCCCATTAATAGGAGCACTTTGGGGGATTTCATATTTTCAGGCACACTAAGATTTTGGTGTGAGGCATTTTTGTGCCCGGTAAAAGTGGTCATTTCTTGATGTGCAGGCTTTGAGGCAAGTTCAGTCAGATAAATGAGATTCCCAGTGGTAAAACCACCTCTTTCATAAAACCCAGTTGGATGTGGGGGTCCCAGCTCAAACAAAAGCTGAGCTGAGCAGTTTAAGAGTTCAGGTGCAGTGCAGTGGGGAGCCCTGAGTGAGCTCAGCATAACTGATGGGCTCAGCATGGAGAAGGACAAGAACTGGAGTTTAAAAGCTTTTCTTGTTGCAAACTTCATCTTTTATCTCTTCCATGACAGAAGATGGGAGGTGCCCTGCGCTGTGCCTGGCAAAGAATAATCTCATCAGCCTTTCCCACTTTTCAATGTCTCCATGAAAAGGGACCACATCCATTTGTGGGGGATTTAATGCCATTACAAGTAACAAAATAATCACACAACTCTTTGTTTGAATCACCCTCATCACTTTGGCCCAGAGCAGCAGAGACCCTCTGAAGAGCAGCACCTCCCTCCAGCTCTGCCTTTTCTCTGGAGCATGCCTGAACAGGAGATTCATTCCCTGATAGCTCCATTTCACCTGATAACAGAGAGAAAATAACTCCTCGGAGGGGCTGTGTTGTCCAAGAGCTTTGACAGCTCTCTGTCTCTTTAGGCTCTTGCCCTCTCTCCAAGTCTGTGATGTCTGAGCACCTTCTGACCTTTGAGAAGTTGAAGAATCATTCTTCCTCCTGCTTTTCTTGAAGTGTTAATTAAAACACCCTCCCAGTGCCTGTCAAAGAATCCCCTGCTCAGCCAGGGCCAGTAGATACAGGTTGGCAGCATTCCTTAAAAATGCCTTCCCAAGGAGCTGCCTTGCTTTCCACTTTCAGGGACTTGTCTCGATATGAGCCTGTGCTTTGAGGAAGGAAAACCTTCCCAAATTCCCTGCAGGAACACAGGTTTTTATGGAGAGATTGAGGACCACGAGCTGCCATCTGGGGGATCTTCTTCCCCTTGGCACCAGAGGAATTCTCAGGAGTTCAATCCCAGCCCCGTGACCTGGAATAATTTGGGGAGCTCTTCCATGGAAAGCACGGGCACAAATCCTGCCAGGACTCAAACAATGGCTCCTGGGAAGGTCAGTCTTCCACAGGGTTATGGATGACTTCCCAGCCCCAGTCCAAGGCACTGTCACAGCTCTGCATTTCTGCTTCCCCTCTTTGTTTCCAAGCTCTTTTCTTGGAACTGCCACCCCCTGCTCCGTACCCTGCTGCAGGTGCCTCCATAAATCCCAGAAACCCCCGTGGGAGCTGCTCCCACCATTCAAACGGGCTTCCAGAGAACATTGCCCTTGGATTTCTTGAGGAAAAATGTGAAATTTCACCCTTCTTCCCTGTGGAGAGTGAATAATAATAATTTTATAATAAGAGTATATAATTATAGATAATATATTATATATATTAT
>WBNO01008151.1:0-33510 GCA_013400575.1 Peucedramus taeniatus | reverse complement strand
CATAGGGTGGAATGCAAAATAAAGATGAAAGAAAAAATGTAGTAATATATAGGATATGGCTGGGATAGTCATATTAGCTCTCACATACATATGTTTCCTGCAGATGTATTTGTGAATGAAAGGGAAGTTGAAGACACATAAAGTAGTTCCACTATTTTTTTTTCCTTCCTACCATGACTTGATTCCTTCAAGTTCCCTGGCCCTGAATTAGTAAAGCATATTCTGAAGTTTAAACTTAGGAGTAAGCTCCTCTTTTTTCAAGTGATCCACTTCTGTAACAGAAGAACAGAAATAAAATCATTTTGCAGCACACCTTATTGACACTCTCACAACTGTGAAAAGACTCTCATAAATGCTGCACAGAATTGGAAGCAGAGGCATAAGAAAGGAAAGAACTGATCATTTCTTGAGTACTAAACTCTGATGATATACTGATAATAATTTTGCAGTACTTAGTTTAACTTTGTTGGTATAATTTAGATATTCATAGCTGTATAATGACTTTCTTAATAAATATTCAATTCTCAATTCTAAATATCAATTCTCAAGAATTCTTTATTGGTATTGCAGTTCATAATTCTGAGTGACTTAAATTTGCTCTATATCTGGCTGTGCACAAGAGGAACCATTTATTGGAGAACTTCTCTTTTTTGATGACATTTAGTTTCTATTTCTCAAATTATTTTGTCAATTTTGAGTATTTTTAACATGATTAAATATACTAGCTAAAATAAAAATTCAGAAATATTTATTACATGAAGATATGAGGAGAAGATCATGTTTATTCTTCTTTGGAGAGTTCCTACAGAACAATTTCCAGAACTTTACTGCTCTTTTAGCATTGTTTTCTTTAAATTGCATAGATTTAATACCCAGGACATGTGTTTAAAGGAGATAAGGGGAAATATTTTTTGTGAATTACATTATAATACTGTCAGCCTATTCTTTCTGTGGTGAATAAAGTTTCATGGTATAAGATGCTTATCTGTTAAAGGAAAAAGCAATAGTTTTCCATCTCTAGAGTTCCCTCCTCTTCTTGGGAAACAGCATGAGGTTAATAACAGAACAAACATCTACACTTCTGACATATTTATGCAGTTGTACTGTCTCCAAATTATGAGGTTTAAACAAAGGTAGCAACTTCTTTAATACAGTCTCCTATTATTCAGCCGGTCAAGGACTGCTGTTTATCGTTATGGTCTCCCTTTTATAGATATGAAAGAGGCTGCATTCCAGTGCACACTTGGTGTTCAGTACATCCTTGGCATATGTTGACATATGTAGCAGCTAATGAACTAATTATACAAATATCTTTGGTGTTTTCTGAAACTATTTTACATGAAAATCTCACAGTGCATGGTACATTTTAAAGAGAGGATAGAGCAGTTTTGATGATAGAAATTATGTTTAGACACCTACTTGGTTTAAGACAGAAAGTGTATGTTTGCATTTGTATATCTGATTGTATGTCATTCCCCTCTGTAATATGTTAGTGCTGAATACATAGTCTTTGTTAGTGCTTACACAGTGGTATTACGGAATCACAGAAAGGCTGATGTTAGAGATTCCTCTGCAAATCAGCTGTTCCAAGTTCCTGGATCAGAGCATACTAAACTAGACCAAGTTGTCCAGGCTCTGTTCAGTTCAATAGTGACTGCCTCCAAGGGTGGGGAGTCCACAGACACTGAGCAACCTGTTCAGTGTTCAGACACTCTCATACTAAAAATGTATTTTACTTTTATTTGTGTCAAATTTCTGCATTTCTGTCTGTGCCTCTTGCCTTCTGTTCTGTAACTGGATTTGCTAGCTGTCTGGAAAGATCTTAGCTCTGTCTTCTTGATCCCTTCCCATCAAGTGTTTTTCCATGCTGCTGAGATTGCTGTCTGAGCGTTCTCCAGTATGAACAGTTCCAGTTCTCTTAGTGTCTCCTCTTTGGTCTTTATTGTCTTTGTGTCTCTTCACTGCACTTATTTCAGAATGTCCATATGTCTACTGGATATAAAAGTCCAAGACTGCACTCAGCACTCCAGGAGGACCTCACCAGGGCTGGTTAGAGGGGAAGGATCACATCCTTTACCTGCTGACAGCATTTCTAATGGAGCACAGGAGACTGTCTGAAGGCGCACTGCTGGTTAATGTTAAACTTGTGGTCCAGGAGCGCCCTCAGATCCTTCTAGGTAGACCTGCTTTCCAGACAGCTACATCAAGTATTATTTGGTGTCATTCTCCCCCAGGCAGAGGTCTTTGCACTTCCCACTCTTAATGTCATAACCCATCATTTCCCACTGATGCTCACCTGAAGTGTGGTGCAACCATCTGACCTATCACTCCTTCCTGTTTTCTATTTCTCAGCAGACATGCTGAGAGTGCACTTTACCCATTATCCAGACCATTAATGAAAATGTTGAACAGTATTGTTCTCAACCTGGAGGACAACAGTAAAGAGTGACCTACAGCTAGACTTTCTGCAACTGATTGCTTGTGGGTTTTTTAATAGCACTCAAAAATTTCTTCATTTATACCATGGTTTTACCCAAGAAATGCAGCTGTACTTGGAATAACACTACTATTGGGATTTGACAAAATTGCTCATACTTGAACCACGTCTGAGTTACCCCATAAAAAGTTAGTATTTGGAAGGCTAGATATGATGGAAAATTGATAATAGCAAAAATTGGTAATATTAGAACAACTAGAATTAGAAATTAAAGATCACCATATCCAGGAAAATAGTTTATTTATAAGAACATTATTGGAAAGAAGCACCTATAAAAAGGAAAGGTGCAATAAGGGTTATGTTTTGACACTGCAAAGGGCTACTCTAGATCTCTTTAAAATAGCAAGGTTCATTTCATTCCCCAAGCTCAGTCAAATTGACTTTGACATATAGTTCAAAGAAGGTTAAAACATTTTTACATTCCATTAGATTTTGGTATAATAGGTGTTCAAGTTGAGCTTTTCATATTGGTCTGTTGCAATTCAACTAGACACAGAACTTAGCAGTTTAAGAGTGAATATAATTACTGGAAATACAAAAATTTTATCCATGTACTATTCCCAAAATGAAAGCCTTTCTTTTTAAGAGAGCACCTTTGATGAATAAATCTACTTTGTTTAAGACTGCTTTGCATTCTGAAATGTGAGAGTACTGAAAATTAATACCATAAGCAGTGTGTTAAAATGTCTCTTCATTCTGTTTTGCAATTGAAATTGTTCTATAAGACAAGTGAAAAAAACTACAGTCATTACATTTCTCTACACCAATCAAGTCATGTACTTAGCATTCAGGTTTAAGAAGTGCATGTGGAAAATTCTCCCTTTTTGCTCTAGAAAACAAGTCTTGATTATTTCCAAAAGTACTTTGATCCTTTCCTAATGGACTCAGTATACTGGCTGGATATGACAAACTGAAATTTCTTGGCTGCAAGTCTACTTTTGACCATGGACTATGGAAGTCTACACTCCAGATCTGATTTTGGCTATTTCTCTCTACAGAATATATATAATTTTCTTTCATCATCCTACCTCTGTAATTCAAATATGTAATGATTTTTATGATGCATTTTATTTATTAGAATAAATTTAGGTTTTGCAGTATAGGTTATGTATAAAATTAATTTTTAACAGTATTTCACAGAGATTAACAGAATTGTATTCTTCTGTGATCTTGAAACAGAAAACCTTCATACTTGGAGATGAAAAGCTAGGTGATCTCTTAGAGCATATATAGCCAGAAGTCATCTTTTTGGAAACAATAGTAGACAAAAACTTGTCCTGAAATATTTATTTGTTAATAAATAAAAAAAAATAATAATAATGAAATAAATTTGCTTAATATTTAAGGATCTTCTGTGGGTTTGTTCTTTGGTGATTTTTTGAGGTTTTTTTGTTGTTTTGTTTTTGGTTTGATTTGGGGTGGTTTTTTTGGCATTTTTTCTTTGTTTTCATAACCTATTTTGACATACCTATTAATTTTGACAAATGGTTTCTTGTTTGCAAATAGGTCTGGGAGACTAAGAAAATAAAATGGTAACACTTGTTCAGTTCTTCAGTGTTCATGATGTCAAAATTTTTTTTTTGCTGGATTTTGTCTGTTTATTTTTATGAAGCATAAAGGCAAAGAAAAATTATGAGAAAAAATGCATTTAAATGAAAGCTCTAAAACCTTTTCTTCACTTTTAAATTTCCTTACAATTGATTCATTATTCAATTTTTTTTTTCTGAAGAATTGCCACTTTAAGTCTTAAAATATCCACGAATCTTTTATGTTTGCATATGGTTATCAGTGTGGTTTTTTCCTATATTTTTCTCCATTTCTTCTTTTCTAAAATAATTGTATGGTTTATTTTTTTATTAAGGTAGCATTGGAGTAGTCTTCCAATCCACATGATGATGCTAAAAATTTGCAGTGACAGCACCAGACTACAGAGTCCCTGGTTCATTCTAGGAAATGGTGCTAACTAGTGGTCTTGATTCTGTAAAATGTTGAATACTTGCCAAACTTGCTGTCAAGAATAGTTATATGTATTATTTCTTCATTCGATTCCAGTCACTTCTTCTCCTACCCCCAAAATACTCTTAACATGAGATTGCTATGAAATTAACCAAGTGACTGTTTTCAGACTGGTCAACTCTGCTGATGATATTCATTGTAGTATCATTGGAGCCTTGAAGGTCAGGACATGACTAGTGGTAGCAGCTGACTGCCGGCTGTTCCGTGTAGCTTCATCTGGTGATATCAACTCCAGAAAGACACTGAAAAAGGTGAAAGAAGGTTATTGCTAACGTGAGCATCCAGATTCTGGTGTTTTTCTGTACACTTTTGAGCTGTGAAGACTACATTCCACTGCTGATAAAATTAGCATAATATTAGGTCGGGGCCTTGTATGCAATTCAGCTCTTACAAAATAAACAAAGCTGTCTTTTTAAGAAGATAAAACTTGATCAATCAATATGAGTTTTGGAAACAAATATGGGAATAGGTGGTTTTAGATAAAAGGTTTCTTGTTAAGATTTGAACAGTTTTTTTGGTTTTGTGAGGTTTTTTTTGTTTGTTTGGTTTTTTTTTGTTTTTTTGTGGGTTTTTTTTTTTGTTTTTTTTTTTTTTTGAGATAGAATCTTAGAACAGAATAATAAAATTGAGATGAGATGAGAAAATACCTCCAAGATCATCAAGTCCAACCTTTGGCCAAACACCACTATATTAATTAAACCGTAGCACTAAGTGCCACATCAAATCATTTCTTGAACACTTTCAGGGATAGTGACTCGACCACTTTCCTGGGCATCCTGTTCCAATGCTTGACCATCCCTTCAGTGAAGAAATCCTTCCTGATATCCAACCTGAAGCGCCCCTGCTGCAGTTTGAGGCTCTTTCCTCTTGTCCTGTCACTGGTTTCCTGGGAGAAAAGGCTGTCCCACCTGGCTACAACCTCCTCTGAGACGGTTGCAGAGAGCAGCAAAGCCCTCCGAGTCTCCTTTTTGCCAGGCTAAAGAACTCCAGTTCCCTTAGTTTTTCCTCATATGGCTTATTCCCCAGACTCTTCACCATCTCCATTGCCTTTCTCTGGACTTCCTCCAGCACCTAAATGTCCTTCCTGAGTTGGGGGGCCCAGAACTGGACACAGAAGTTGAGGTTCTGTCTCACCAGTGCTGAATACAGGGGTACAATCACTGTCCTGACTGCTGGCTACAGTATCACTGACACAGGCCAGGATTCCACTGGCCTCCTTGGCCACCTGGCACACACTGCCTCATGTTCAGCTGTATGTCAACCAGCACTCCCTGGTCCTCTTCTGCTGTTCTGCTTTCTACACACTCTTCCTCCAGTGATGCGTGGGGTTGAACACATTGAATCCTAGAATAATTTGAATCAACTTTGGTAAAGCACTAGGAAAACTGAGCTATATACTTATGGATATGAGGAAATTCATAGAATTTCATTGTCTTGTGTTCAGTATGAATGCCAAAATATCTCTGTATGATCTATTTGAGTATTATGAACCCGTTAAGTGTAGCCAAACCCATTGAATCTGCTGAGACACACCCAAATTACTGGGTTTTGAGTTGGACACAGGTGGGCTCTCATATTTATTGAATGATGAATCATGCTCTTATTCATTTTCAGTTCTGGCCAAAATAAAGACTCTGTAGACTGATTATGGGTTTTTCTGTACACCTGCTACTCTTTCAGAAATGCATTTTTAATGAAGTGGATAAGAATTGGTAGAAGTTGATGTGGTTTTTGTTAAGGCTGAAAGGTACATTTGCTTTCTTTCCCCCAATGAAAAGGAAAAGCTTAAGAGAAATTTGCTGCTCATATAATTGGACTACTTATTTTTTTAAAAATATTTTAGAGAGTAATGATTGTTCTGTGATGTTACAAGGCCTATTTTTAGTTATAATAAAGACAGTACGACAACTGAAATACAGTGACATTTCTGACCAAAAACCACTCAAATATTCTCCATCACAGTCTAGACCACCAACAGTGGCAGACACATTTTTTGTCCCTTTCTCTGGTTGGATTTTAATTACAAAATAAACTGAGAAGAGCACATAAATTCTAGTTAAAAACTTTGCTGCACAGTGAAGCATGTTCTTATTCTTCTATTCCAAAGTGCCAATCCTTATGATTATATTTTCAGGAAGACACATACTAGAAGGCTGGGTTCACTTGCAGTTTTTGCTAATTAATTTGTGTAGTATATTTATCTTCAGGTATATTATTTATCATATTTTTTAGCAGTCTGTTATGGTACATTTTTTTTCTTTTTTTTTTTTCATTATTTATAAAAGGATACAGAAGTACTCAGAATAAATAAAATAGCACTTTAATGGAATAGAGCAACATAGCAATTGTAATTTCTTCATAAGGTTTTCTTTTCCACCTGTTCTTATTTTATTTTTTTAACTGGCTTACTGACAGAACATCAAATTCAGATGTTAAGGATGAGGAAATGAGACAATGAGCTTTATTACATTATCCTATATGATTAAAGTCCAAGACATATGTAGCACATATGTGATCATATCATTAGAAAAATGTACAAGTGACGGCAATGCTGTAGTGCATTAGGGTGAGTTACTCTCTCCTCCTTCAGAGATCTAAGGTGCTTTGTCCCTCCACTTATTTTGTTATGAATGCCTTCTTTTTGAATAATAAAGCTGGCCTTTTGCATGTGGATTGTACTTAGTTTAGCTTTGTTATTTTCACTGTTGTATAACATTATTTTTCAATGGCTTAATCTCACCTTAAAAATTCACCTTGCCAATTGTCAGCGTATGATTTGATAATACAGGTGTGAAATGCTGCCAGGTCTTTTATTTACACTAGATACCTCTATCCCTTTAGAAACCTTTGAAATCTAAGTATTGACTCAGGACTTAGGGTTTGATCTGATTATATGTTTAGGGTATTTTAAGACTTTATTGAATATAAATGTTTTCATAAGTAAATCAGGAGTATACTAATTATAAGAAGTGAATAATTCTAATATTAATCTGAGAAAGTAAAAATTTGTGAAAAAATTCATGCTTCTAGATTTTATTTAGGTATTTGTTAGGTTTCACTTATGATCTGTCAGTTTTAATTTCTTTTATTTAATGGAATAGGCAAAAGAAATTATAATTAATTTGAAGATTTAGGCTGTTTTTCAAATTTGAGGGTATGGTATAGTTTTTTAATTGTAAAATTCTGTGAATCTAAAAATATACTGATGTATTTTAGAAATGAAAAAAAAAGAGAAAAAGTAATGTCATAAAAAATGGTTACTCATGTTAAGGGTTTTAATCCAATATATTTTTCCTGCGACAGTCATCTAACCTTACGTATTTTCAATTATACATTTATTTAGTATTTAGTTATAATGAGGAAGTTTGTTTCCTTCAATCATAAGGAACTAATTTCCAGAGTATATTTCGGTCCTGTAAATTCCAATGGTGTTTGTAGGAAATTCTTGACATTGGACTGAACTCCCTTTCCATTAACATTAAAATTTGAGAGAAATAATGAAATTTTAAAATTTATTATTTTGGTATTTGACACAAGAATTCTGAGTGCATAAGTGGCATCAACTGAGTCTTGTTGATAATGACTGACAGAGTGTCATCATGAATTTTACCCAGTTAAGCTTGAATTGCAAGTCTGATGTACTGTTAGGAAGCCTTCAAAACATTGTGACATTTGAATACAGAATATCTTAGTATCTTGCTGTTGAATGAAATCCATGCTTCTATCTTGGTTTGGTCCTAAGAAATCCTTGTGTTGATAGCTTGTAAAAAAATAATAGTTCTTCTTAAAGATAATGTTTCTACTTTTTTGCCATCTGTTAAATGTGATGTATATATTGTCAGGTAAACCATCAAGAATATTACGCATTAGTGTTTCACTTTCCTAGTCACTTAATTGTCTAATGTCAATTGCTAATTAGCATCATCATCAACTTTTGTTTGTGCAATTACAAATGTGATGATTTTTGTTGAGTGGCTGTCAACATGTCTCTTACAGCAGCTTGTTTCTGTTAATCTAAATATTCAGTAGTAGAAGAAATGAGTAAATGTAAAAGCCTGTGGGAAAGTTTGAGCTGGCCACAGAACTGAGATTTATTATTACAGTTCATTGTGTTTGTAAGAGGTTTGTTTGTATGTGGAGCTGCATGAGCAGCTATGTTCATTTAGGAAAGGTATTCTTTTTTTGATGTAAGGAAAGCTTAGTGAAAATTAGGCCCTCTGTGTTTATACAAAAGTTCACCCTCTTCAATTCACGACTTCTCATAAATGTCTTTAACCAAATAAATTGAAGGCAAATTAAAATCAGATCTGTGGCCTTCCTTGCATATTTTTGTTCTGTGTGACTAACAAAGCAGAATACACTAATAATGAACTTAGCATGATCCTTTATGATTTTTAGTATTTTTCCATTAATGTGCTTCCTACATGCATGGAAATACATGTTTTGTTTCAGTGAGTTTTCTATCTTGGCTACAGCGAATAATTTGGGTATGTTATTATGCCTATTTTCTGTGGACCAGAATTTGAAGACTGTTGCTTTATAGCTAAAATTCCATCTCCCCATTCTAGAGATTAAATGGACAAAACCCAGATTAGTTCTGTGCTTAAAACATGTTGAGGACAGTATGGAAAAACACCAGCCTTTTGTGCTGATACCATAAATATTTTAACATTCTGTTTTCACTTTGGATAACCTTGTAACAATAAAAAAAAAAAAAAATAACAGGTATTTGTCTGGCATAGGGTGTATGTGTAAAAGTTTTTTGCAACAGAGATCCCTTATGTTTCTTTGTCCTTTTGTTGATGAAAATATTTTTTGATGCAGTTAAATAGGAAAATAGATTTCTATTGATCCTTAATCAGCACTAATTAATCCACAGAAAACTCAATGCTAAAAAAAATAATTTTAAAATCTAAAGTGAAATCCCACTAGGAATTGTTAATCTATAAAGTACTTATGCAGTGCATTCTGTGTAAACAATAGGAGATTTTGATTAAACACATCTTGAGTGGAATCATTCACATTTGGCATATATAAGACATACTTATTTTGTATTCTCTCTGCCTTTGCATGTGTCTATACTCAAATAGTTCATATGCTATCTGCACCCTATGTAGTGTGATTCCATAGTACAGGCTTGACTTAAATATGTTTGAAACTTTTCTGTCCTTAACATCTTTTCAGAGAATGAATGAGGAATATGAAGAAAAAGATAGTGTGCACCCTAATGAACTTTTTAAAACTATCATGATGAATAGAGGGGATACATTATTTGGAAGGTAGTAAAACTAATAAACTTTCTCCCATATTTATTTCTTCCTATGATTTCAAGCAGAAGGAATGGCATAGACTTTGTGGTGGGGAAAAAAACCCAAAAACCAGATGTTATTGAAAACTGAAGCCATCAAAATGCAAGTAGGATCTTTTGGAGGAAAACTCAGATCCTCCAGAAACCTACACAGCAAAATCATTTAGAATCCAAATGATAATTTAAAGTGAGAGAGAAAACTAATTTATTTCATAGCAATAGTTAGAATCTCCATGTTTGATGTAAAATTTGACACATAAGACCACAAGACAAATGTACCATAAGACAAATGTACCAGTATGAGCGAAAGCCAGGACTCCTATGTAAAAGCAACTTGTGGTAGTTCTAGCTTTCCACTTAATTTTTCTGAAGTTTAAGTGTGTTATTGCTATCAAGTAATCAGCATGCAGGTGATGTCTTAATCTAATCTTGCAATAATTGAACTGGGAAACTCTTTTGTCCTCAATCCACTTGGCTTCACAGGTACAAATTTTCAAGCTTAATTGGGACAGTTTAAATCCAAGTATATTTAAAGATGTCGTTAGGGTTAGACATTTTTTTTTCTCCTTTTTTCAAGAAATGGGAAAGAATTTTTCTGAGGAAAAAGGTCAGTATAGTGTTTGACTTCAAAATGAACACACCAAATTGAACCTAACATAACACCTAAATGAATGTAACTTTTAAGGTGAAAACCACTGCATTAAGAAAAAGGAAAATTATAAAAATTTGTGATGCAGACACAAATTACCAAGTAAAGCCATCATGATATACTGTTAAGATAATTAGTTTTACAGATCTGAATTCAATTAGAAATGAGAAAATTTACTCTTAAAAAAAAAAAAGAAAATATACCATGAGGTTAAGGGATTTTTTTTTTCAGAAAATATGTCCTTGTTAGTAGAAGAATTATTGGTGAATATACTATGCATAAACATTTATTAGTATGATTAGTGTTTGGAAAATGACCAGATTTTGGTACTGCTTGTATTGTGTATCCCTTATCTGTAGGTTTTGACATCTGTAGTAGTTGTAAATAGCTGTGCTCAAGAGGTATTTTGTTGGCTGTTAAAATGCATTTTTAATCACCACAGAATTTTAGATCTTAATCTGTAGGTATGAACTCCTGGTCTTCTGAGGAAATTAACTGACCTTACTGCAGTTGTAGATGAAACTGCAAGTTGACCCACCTGGATCAGAGCAGACGTGGATCATTACCTAAGGATTTATTTTAGATCAGCTGCTAATCCTTTACCCTGCAGTAGAAGTGAATTCATGTCAACAGAGCTCAATCCCTGTACAGAGATTGCTAGAAGCAGATGTAAAATTTCTAGTAATTTTATTTACTTGCTTAATAAATATGACTTTGCTACCAAATTTTCATTGGAAATCCTGAATATCTCTCATAATGTTGACACTGTGCAGCTTTAAAGCAGAAAGAGCTATGTTGTAATTATATTAATGACTCGAACATTGCATTGCCATCATCTTTGATAAAAAATACCTCTTTATCTTACATGAAAGAATCCTTGCAAAAATCCAGATATGTGTATGCACATAACATGCATATATTTGCTGGTTTTTTAGTTCTCAGCTTATATCACTACCTCAGTTTGACACTGAGGAAGACAGTTTATAAAGGAAAAGGTGGCATTTAATGTATTGAAGTGAGGGCATGTTGGGGGTTGGATCTGTTTCTTTTGTGTTTGTGGAATTTTTTCCTGATGGTTTGCTAGGTAACTGATGGCTGGGTACTTTATGGATACTTGACTTAAACAAAGGAGGCAGCAGGTTTCTCCGGGTGGAACAGCAGTGAGCAGGCAGTTTTGTCCGAGGACACCGCTCCGAAAGGACTGGAGTGCCTGGGGAGCCTGCTTGTTTTCTCTCTCTCTGCTGGATTTCTCTCCAGAGGAGGACTGAGCACATTTTTCTTCGCCATTGGACTCTCATAGAGGACTATCTCACTTCATAGAACTGTATTCACTGCTCAAGGAGGATTTCATCTGGACTGCTTTCACCGCCCTGATACTCAGGGTGTCAGGTCACATCTCTGACTCTGTCAGGGCATTTTCTGAGGTTTTGTTGCTTCTTTGTTTTTGCTTGTCTCTTAGTGCTATTACATTTGTATTTGTCTTTGCTTTGTCTAATATTCCTAGGAAAGAACTGTTATTCCCACTCCCAAATCTTTGCCTGAGAGCCTCCAATTGCAAAATTATAATAATCTGAGGGAGGGGGTTTACATTCTCTATTCAAAGGGAGATTCCAGCTTTTGCTGGCAGGTACCTGCCTTTCAAACCAAGACAGGGCAGAAAAAACTGAGCCTTTTGGCAGCGTATATGGAGTTTTATTTGAAAATATATATGGAATAATAGAAAGGTATTATGGAGAAAATGTATTTATTGCAATGGTTATCCAAGTATCATGACTTCAAGAGAAGGCTTGCTGATATGGCATAAAAGAAGGCAGTCTTCAACTGATTTTTGAAGTGGATTTAGAACAAATAAAACTTTTAGATAAGTTATTGAAGGCAGGTGCCATGAAAGAGAGTGCTATTTTCGGTGTGGAAAAAGTAAAATATTTCTGAAAGAAATGTTAATTTGGACAGTTCATATCTTTGAAGGCTTTTTGACGCTGCAACACTACTGTTGGAAATTTAAGGTGAGCATTTATTTTTAAATGCTCAGTAATTACAAATATGAAGGTATTTTAAAGGGTACATTTTCAGACATAATCAGAGTGTTGGGAAGTCAGTGAGATTTCGAAGAATGTTTCATCAGTCCTATCATGTTTGCAATATCCATTGCATTGTAGAGTAAAACCAAAATAATGCATTTTAGATATTGTTTGAGAAATACTGTCATCAAAGCACTGACTTTTAAAAGTTGCTATGAATGAAGAGGTGTTTATGCTTGACAAACATTCTAGTCTGATCCTAATGTATTCAGACAGAGAATCACAAAAATCTGATTTGCATAATGTAGATCAATGTAGTCTCTTTTTTCAGTTTAACTTGCGGTTGTCTGCCATGTTTTATTAATGTTTATCAGAGACCTAAGTTTTATCAATCTGTTATGAATAATCTGACATTTCAAAGCAGCTAAAGTGATAAATTGGCAATTCTGTCATCCAGAGACAAAACTCAGAAATGTGGGAAGTGTTTTGTTGGGTTTTTTCCCCAGCAGTGACATCCAGATTCTCATCTGGCTTTCTGGCACATCTCCTGTTGCTTCTGCTGGTCTGACTGAGCTGCTGCCCGGTACACTCACTATAAAGCTGCCCGCAAGGCTGGCATATATTCACCCTGTTCCTAGCCATCCTTGCATCCTTGTATGCCATTGGTTTTGGCTCCCTTGCCACAGAAAGGAAATCTGCCAGACTGCAATTCCCAGTGTAATGCTAGGAGAGCATTCCAGGAACGGCATTGCACAGAGGAAGAATATGAGCTCCTCAATGCAATTTCCCTATAGTAGAAAAGAATGTCAGATGCTGCTAGCAGCATGGTAGCAAGACAGCAATGGAGCAGTGAGGCTTCCAGTATAGTTAAGTAAAGTTCTACAGTAGAACAAGCAAAATCAAAGAAACAGAAAATTACTAGATAGTGACAGTGAACCTGGAGCTTAATTGACACATGGAATGGGTGAAATCTAGAGCGATTATTCCACAATTGTCAATAATCTCTTGGAATGTCGTTGAAGTAAAATGTGCTATTATTCAGAGTGAAGGAAGAAGTAATATCCTGATATGTAACAAATGAAATAGATTAGGAGTTTGAACTGTTTTGCTTAGTTGGTTGATTAGTTGGAGGCTTTTTGTGTCTTTTGGGATGGCTTTTTGGTTGATTTTGGTTTTTTGGTGGGTTTGGGTTTTGGTAGAGTTTTGGATTTGTTTGGTTGTTTGTTTTTTTTTTGCAAGGCCTTTATAAAAAGAATAATGTAATATATTAATATATTAGCTAATGAGGTTGCTCAAAGCAGCTGCCAGCTTTCCATTTATCTTTTAACACCATATACACCTGCTCTGTTACAGGTTTCTAGTAGTAAAACGAGCTGTCACTAGCATGCATTCTGTTAAGAAACAATTCATTTTTATGTGAGCTGGCAAGTTTTATACTTTTGTACTTTTCTCATTTAAAAGGCAATTTGGCTATAAATAAATCTTTACAAAAATGTTTTTCATTTTCGTCACCTTGTAGTTTCCCACACATCCTGTGAAATATCTCCACCTCTCACTGTAGGAAAATTTCACAGAATTTACAAATACACCTTTGTAATAATTTTTTTTTCAGTTGCTGGAAACAAAGTGTTAGAATAAAAAATTTGCACAATTACAGCTTAAGTCAAAGCCAGCAAAATCCAAATTAACACATAACTTAATACAATAAATTATGTGTTAACAAGACCCTGCTAGCTGCTGCTGATAATGCAGAAAAATCAAATTTAGTTCTGGTAATTTTTGGTTTCAGGTGATATTTTGTTATTCCTGTGCGTAGTAAAAGTGGGACTTTAGAATAAATATTAGGTATGGCAGGAGCAGTATTCTTGCAGGAATATTGAAAAAATATTCTTTCCCCTGTCTTGAAAAGTTCCTTTTCAGAATCACTCTAAATTATGTAATGCAGATCAGTTCTCTCATACTACCTTTAACATTTGCTGACAAACCTAATATGATTACATACTTGTCTACAGACCAGGAGTCAGAAGGCATTGATGACAGGAAAAGATTTTACTTCATTTTAATATCAGAACAACTTTTTTTTTTTTTTTTTTTGCCACTATAACTAGTGTTGGCAATTAGAATTACTAATTATATAATAGTTGGCATGTTAATCACAGAATCATAGAATGGTTGGAAGGGACCTTAAAGATCACCTAGTTCAAATCCTCTTGCCACATGCAGGGACATCCTTCACTAGAGCAGATTATTCAGGCTCCATCCAGCCTGGCCTGGGACACTCACAGGACTGGGGCATCCACTGCTTTGGGCTCTTTTACAAGACCATATAAAAAGTCCTCCTCCTCCTCTCTTGTAGGGTCCCTTCTGGTGCTAGAAGGCTGCAACTAGGTGCAATTAAGTCACCCTGAAGCCTTTTGTTTTCCAGGCTGAACAATCCCAATTCTCTTAGCATTTCCTCATTGGAGAGATGCTCCATCCCTCTAATCCTCTTTTATCCATTTGGGGGACCCTCTTCTTAAGCTCAATTTTGTGGCAAATTAAAATTCCCTCATCAGTCTCAGACTTTTAATTCATGTTGCTGATTTCTGCTTTCCTCTTGTGACCTTTTATATTTTGCCATAACCTTCTTCTTGAGTGTGTCATATCTGAAAAAAGTAATACTATTCCTTGCAGATATCTTGTCATAAAGAACAGAAAAGTGTTTTTCACTACCTGACAAATACCTCACATTCTTAGCTGGTATCAGCAACAGAAACCCTCCTCTGTGAGAGCTGACAGTAGCCAAGCAAGAAAAAGTTTGTGTGAACTCGTGTCTGTTCATAGTCATCCATCTCAGGATCCAGACTCAACCGTGAAAAAATAGAATAGTCCAGTGTCAGATTTAATATTTGAGAAAAAACTGAACACAAATAATTTGCCTGAATCTTCAATGGCAACCTATCTTCCTACATGCCTCAAGTGGATGGAATGGGAGATGAGGACAGGGGTAGGAAAGTCCCTTCCACTGTGTATCCTGGGCTGCATCCAAAGCAGCATAGCAAGCAGGGTCATGGAGGGGATTCTGCCCCTCTGCACTCCTCACTCTGGGATCTCAAGCACAAGAAGGACATCAACCTGTTGGAGCAAGTTCAGAGGAGGGGCACTAAAGGTATTAGCTTACCAGACAAGAGGCTGCTCAGGAAATTTGAGTATTAGTGAGAAATTACTTTGCATAAAGTTCAGTAAGAAATGTAGTTCAATATAGATAACTGTATAGTGTGCTATATACATAGAAATATACAAATCCATAAATTTATTCAGAAACACTGGACAATGATCCAGGGTAAGGAAAACTGGAATTTTGTTCCCGTACCTGAGGCATATGTTACATAAATTCTCATCACTAAAGGACTGGGGAAAGAAAACAAAGGAGAAGGGCCTTGATGGGAAGCCATGTGAGGAGTGGCTGAGGTCACTTGGTCTGTTCAGCCTGGAGGAGATGGAGGGGAGACCTCACTGCAGATACAAATTCCTTTTGAGGGAAGAGAAGGGGCAGGCACTGATCTCTTCTCTGTGGTGACAGTGACAGGACACAAGGGAATGGCCTGAAGCTGTGTTCAGGGGGCTTTAGGCTGGATACAAGGAGAAGGTTCTTCATCCAGTGGGTGGTTGGGTACTGGAAGAGACTCCCCAGGGAAGTCGTCACAGCAGGAAGCCTGACAGTTCAAGAAGTGCTTGGACAAAAGTCTCAGGGACACAGTGTTATTCTCCAGGACATCCTGGGCAGGGCTAAGAGCTGGACTTGATGATCTTGATGGGTTCCTTCCAACTAAGATATTCTGTGATTCTTTGGTTTTATTTTATGTGTCTGAATTTGTCCATGAGACGAACTGGCCTGAGAACAAGGCCAGTCGAATTCAAATTATGCAGAGTTAGTTTGTTTGGAAATGTCAAACCTTTAGTATTTCAGATCACTCTTAAAGGTACAAGCAGTATTCAAAGTATCTGAGTCTTGCTAGTCATCTAAACATGGTTCAAATAACAACTTTATTTTGTAGATTAAACTTCACAGACCATTTCTCCATCGGGTTTTATCTTTTATTTGTCCTCAAAATTATAATCAGATTTATACTGCATATTTCCATTGTGTAAATAATTTAGTAGCATTAGGTGTTGTTTTTTTATAGTTTTGACATTACATGCTCTTGGTTTAGTACAGGCTTATTAATTTGCTAAGGCTTGCTTTGCAGATGGGTAACTGATATGTTAAACAATAACTGAAAATTGACTGCTTGGTTTTTAAAAAGGAAATTGAGCTGGTTTTAACACTGCAAGGTTATAAAGGTTATAACTGAATTCTGTGTGTATTTAAATGGATTCCCTTTAAAGAGGCACAGTGAATGCTACATTTGACACTGTCTGATGAATCTGTCTTGCCTTACATTCAGGGCTATGTTTATGGGTGAGATGTTTAACCTTGTCAAATAGATTTCATATTTTGAGGGACAAATTAAAGTGAATAGCAGTACGTTCATGCAGAATGATTTAATGACAAATGTTCATCCCTGGCATATTGGGTTAAATTCTGGTCTTCAGTGTGCTAAAATAACAAAATAATTACTGTCAAAATAATGCTGCTACATTTGTGCCTTAACAGCGACAGAGACCAGATGTCATTCTTCTCTAGTTATGAGGGTTTTTTTGCATGTTTTGATGCCATGAGAATACATAGTCGTTACTGTAAGTCCCATGGCTGTGAGTTCCACAATCAGTGAAGTAACTCCACTGATTAGAAAGATAAGTCAGATTGCTTTGGTGAGATCTCTTTTTGCATATTATCAAGCCCAGTTTGAAAGATTTTTAGTGTTTCCTTGAATAATTAAAGGTAATAATCGAGAGAAAAGTAGTTGTTTTTAATGAGAAAAACCTATTGTTTGTGCATTCTTTCATTAAAATAGGTTGTTAGAGTGACAAAGAAAAAAAAATTACCTTTTCAGAATGGTGTTGATAGTCTTACTGTGTTGGAAGTACCTCGTTGAACATAATTTTGAGGCAACAGAAAGTAATGAAGTGGGCTGCGGATATTTTTTTTCCTCATTTTTGAAGGTTTTTTCATTACTTTCTTGTCACAAATAAATGCTTGTTGGCATACTAAGACAATTTCTGCCATCAGGACAATCAAAATATGCAAGTGGTAGTTCAAAATTTAAACAGAAATCAACAAAAGTACTGCTAAGCTATTAAATTTTTTTGAATAAGGTATGGATCTCTACAGACCCCACTGTGTTAAAATACTTTTCAAAAGTATGGCACTTAGGTGCTTAGCTTATAAGTAAGATGGAAATTGACAGCATTATTTTTTGTAAGTTTTGGGATTTTTATATGGAAAAGCAAAACAAGTTTTAAAACTTTAAATAATCAACAGATCAAATTATTTCAAGAGAAAATATTATACTTATGAATGTCATTTTTAAATGTTTCTTTTACAATTTTTGAAATTAAAATATGATTTTTTAGTTTAGTTTTCTAGAACAACTACTGTTAAATTCAGTGTCTGATTCATTGCCTGCAGTATATTCTGGGCATTCATTATACAGCAACAAATTGCTAGCAGATTGCTACTATCACACCTAGCATGAGCTGTTGCGTTATTTAGCTCTTTTTATCTTCAGAGCACTTCTTCCTCAGTTTTCTCAGTGGACAGCTGGTACAGTCGTGCAGCTTGCACACTAATGTTCTTTTCAGAGAGATTACTGTTTTTTCTTCAGTTGAAAGCTGGATTAAAGAAGCTTCAGAAATTTGTGTTAAACAGACCAGTCAAGTTCTGGTAAAAAAAAAAAAAAAAGCAGTGATACTCCAGTGGAGGCACTGAGGACTGTAAAAGCTTCTTATGTCAAATGAACTGGAATTTTGACTAATCTGTGTGAAATTAGTTGAAGACTCTGGTCTACCTTTCTGGACATTGAATGGAAATTTTCTGAGCTCTTTACACTTCATAAAAATGTAAATGAATGGCTCTGTCTTTTATAAAGTTATCAGTGTCATCCATTCTGTAACTGAATTCCTCCCTCTCTGTCATCAACTCCCATTATTTACCCCTTTTTTTTTTATAGTTTTTAAAATTTTGAATTGACTTGTAGTATGAAATTCTGACATTTTCTGTACCTATATTCTTTCTTTCAGAAAATTGCATAATAGTTTGTAAAGGATTGTAACATTTCTCTAAAAATTAAGGAAAAAAACATTTCGATATAATTTATATTCTGGAAATAGATAAATTATTTCCCAAGCCATAATAGTCAGTTTCTGTCACCACAAAATAACACAGCAAACATTATATATGTTTTCTTAAAGTTCATTCATGATTTTTTATGTTAAATTGTCAGTAGGAATAGGTTGAAAGATAGGGTCTCCACTGCCCACTGGAACCTGAAAGAAATACTGGGAAACATTGTGATCCAAGTATGACAAGGTTCTCACACCATTCTTCTGGGGAGGAGGACATACGGTTTGCAGTGATTTTTGGTGGGTTTTTTGTTGTTGTTGTTGTTTTGTTTGTTTGTTTGTTTGATTTTTTTTTTGTTTTGTTTTGTTTTTTTGTTGGTTGGCTAGTTTGTTTTGGTTTTTTTGGTTTTTTTTTTTGGTTTAGTTTTTTTGGGGGGTTTTTCTTGGTTTTTTATTTGGTTTGCTTTTGCTTACTCTGGATTGTGAAGCACAATCCAGAGTAAGCTCTTTGGGAGTGCAGTATTTACCCAAGTGATTACACAGTAGCTGCTCTTTAAGCTGTTACACTAGCTTGCAGCACGTTGCCCCTTAGTTCATAACACTAGTAAACTTCAGGTTTAAAATAGCTTAATTATCTGGCTTATTTCACTTACATCATAGTCTTTTAGAGTTATCTTCATTTCTTCACGCAAAATGGATGACTTTGGGGAAAAAAACCCACAATGCAAAGCAGGAGAGGTCTCTAGATGCTAGTTTTTTGCAAGGTTACCTAAGCCCTCTGAAGTGTGATGGGACTATAAACCTGTATTGGTATAACACTTTTAAGCCTTTGAGCAATTTAGTCATTCTAGTAGATGTAGTTATTTGGTTTTGTTTTGTCTTTTTCTGAAAATTGTCAGAGTTTCAAAGCTCTTTGTGGAAGAGAGAATTGAAAGAGGAGAGACAACAATGTGGTGAATTGTTCACTGTTTGGGAGCACTGGAATGGATTTTCTTGAGAAATGTATATACACAAGAAGAGAAGCAGAGGACCAAACAAGCTTCCTCCTATCTGTAGCTTTGAACAGGACAGCAATATCATACAGTCCAAAGTATTTCCTGTATTTAATTGAGTCACTCTATCCTAGCCATTTTAATTTCAGTTTTCTGGACCCTTACATTACTTTTTTATATAATAACTTCATATAATAATGAACAATTGCCTCGTGCTTTCTGTGGTGTGATCCTCATGTCTACTTAGTATCTGGTAACTGATGGATACTGGAACATATCCCAGCACTACCAGATCTTTACAGCTGTTCTGTGGTCATTGTCAGGGCTAATGCACTGTTTTGCACTAATGCAAATAAATTATTTGTATGTCATAAGCCCAGAGTTCTTAGGTAGACATTTTCTGTAAAAAAAAAAGATGGTTCTTGAGTATCTTCAGTGAGGCACACTCCAGTGTCACCCACACAGTAAAGTTCTTCTTCATGTTCAGATGGAACTTCCTGAGCATCATATTCTGCCATTGCCTGTCACCCTGTTACTTAGCAGCCCTGAGAAGAGCCCAGAGCCACAGTGAAGATATTCCATTCTGCTTTTGTCTTTTGATCTCTGAATCTACAGTACATCAACCATGATGCAGACCTGTGTAATTACCACGTTTAAACCTAAAGCCTTCTTTTCTGAGGCTTGATTTAATTTTATTTTTCCTATAGCTATGAAGTTTTAGCATTTAATTATCAGTCCTAGTCACCCCGTTTTTAGTGTAAAAAATGAATGGAATACAGATGAGCCATAACATTGTTATTAAAGAGGGTCTAAAAAAATTGATAGTTATGAGATATTCTCTTTAATTTGTTGTGAGTTCCATCAATGTTCATGTAGTCCCCACATATGTATCATGCTTCCACTGTAAACCAGCAGTCAACCCCATTCTTGTCTCTTCTGAGGAGATAGAGGTATAGTTTCTGTTGTATAATAGAATTGAATCAATTTTTGGAGGGAGTGGGATTCTGTGATAAGATAATGATTTTTCTCAACTTTCCATTTTGCTTTGTCCTCAGTTTGCTTTTCAAGAAAAGATTTCTACCTGGGGTAATCATTAAAGTACTAGATATTTTTTATTCAAAACTGAGCTACATCAAGTAATTCTGACTGATTATAAAAATCATGGAAATTAATGTTTTCAAGTAATTAAAAGTCAGGCTCTATAGACTCTATCTCATAATTCCAAATAACAAATTCCTTCCAGTGTTGCTTTTATACATGATAAACAAAGTTAAATTGTGGCTGCCGTTGGTAGAGTCTCATATGGTAGGGTACAACATAGGCCTCCAGCCGTGTTGTTGCCATACGGCCACATGAATTTAGGTAGACTTTGTGCCTCATACCAGAGTCCAGTGAAACAACTGTAAGAACTAGTGGATGAATACTAATGAAACTGAAGGAGGAGATTTCAACTCGGGTATAATTAGGACTCCAGGGAATCCATTGTGGCTGTGAATCTCTGGTGGGAAATGGCACTTTGAAGGAAGATGGCAGCCCAATCATATGATAATATTTTAAAAAATAATTTAAAAATCATTTGTTTCCTGCTTGCGCAACATATGTTATGCTCCAGCCCCTTGCCATCCTCCAAGGGTGAGGCTAAGATTACCAGTGCACTGAAAGTCAAAAATCTGGCTGCTGCTGCAACTTCAAGGCAAGCTGAGGGTCTGAAATAAATATATTTATAAATGTATTGATTTTTAGGGGCTAGTTAACATCTGGGTAAAATGTTGGAATTCAAAATTCATTCTGACCCACTGTGTACGTTTATCTCTTTAGCCCTGTGGACTCTGTGATATAATCCTTGTCAGACACACTGAGTTCCCTGCATGCAATATCTCTAAGCATCTCATCCGTTACACAGAATAACATTCTCAGCATAATTATACACTCTACTGCCTGTTCATCAGTAAATCTTTTACTTGCTGAAAAGCAATGAGAAAGAGATCAGCTTCTTAAATCAGTACAGTATTTGTGACCTTTTTGTAGGTTTTGGTTGGTGGGGTTTTTTTTTTTTTTTTTTGTAATTAGAATTGTAGTTATACCTTACTGCTGGTTTAAAATCTATTTTAATTTTTTGGAAGGGGTGGAGAGGGAAGGGAGGAAAGGTGTTTCTTACATAATGAAGGAAATAATTTAGCTGTTCTTATGTTTTAACACTGAAAAACAGTTACAGAAACTTTTACTGTGGCAGGTTTTATTGTGGTCATGAAACAAAGGCCTGAACACAACAGGTTTGATATGCAGTTTGTGTTCCTCTCTTCAGATTTCATTATTTCAGTTTCATTATTTCTTGGTGTTTATTCTTTCATGTAAAGGAGGGTAGAGCAAAAAAGTGTAGCAGTTTTGAATCTCTAATTCAGCTTTTTGATCTCCTTTTAAATTCTGCTTTTTTTATGGCACAGTCCTATAGTTGTGCTGTACAAGAGACCTATAAGTTGCTTTGTCTTTCATATGCTGCTCTTTACTTCAAATTATTTCCTTGCGGCAAATCCTTGTGGATGACTACACCAGCTTTCTGAAACCTACACATTTGTAGTTGTTCCTTTCAAAGACAGGGTAGATGCCCACAAGTAACAAGCAGAACCCAAAACCAAACAAAAGAGCCCAAACTTGCAAACCTACTCTTGGGGTTGAAATTATTGACACATGCACAAAAAAAGTACCTCATAGCAAAAAAAAAAGCACAGAGAGCAGAATGAACAAATGGGAAGACTGAGTTATAGTACCTGAGGCAGCAGCATTAGTGGAGTACTCTTGTTGTTTGAAAAACTGTGTGGAAGGACATCATTTCAGAGGCCCTTCCAGACCAACCATGGATTGGTTAAACAGTGTTGCTAGTCTTGAATTTTTGCAGTCAAAAGAAGGTGTGTTAAGAGCGTCTTCCAGGAGATGCAAGCACACAATTTTTTTTTTTTGTGTGGATGGCAGAAGATGCTTTAATAGTACATACTGCACTTATTTTGGGGGTGGGAGTCGTTTTTTTAATATGACAATTCACAGAGCTAAATTGTGCCAGGCTTTGCATCTGCACATTGTGGCACAGTGACCTGCTACTCATGCTGGTCATGAAGCCAGAGCCATGTCCACTTGAGTATCACTACCTCCAGTGTTTTTCAAGGTGTGAACCACAGNCTCACCTTGACCAAAAAAAAAAAAAAGAAGTAAGCAATAAAATACTCTCAAAATATTGATGTTAAGTTCATTTGAGCAGGTTTTACTTGTCCTGTGGTATTTGACACTGTGATATGTAAGGCAAAGATTTTTAAGTTGTCTTGCTTAACTAGCAGGGCTTAAAGCCAATTATTTACTAGAGACTCTTAAAGAGTGCCTAAAGTTTATTGGAACCAAGAACTGAAAAGAAGTGTGACTTGCTATAAGATCTCAATGACAAAAAATATGTTATTGATGGAAAAAGCAGTTTTTTGCTTTGCCTTTTCAATAAAGCTAGAATCCTTGAGTCATCAAAATGTGTTCAAAATTTGTAGGACCTCAGAGTATTTAACTGTGAGAATTACAGCAATGACAGATGGTGTGGCATTCTTTCAATTATGCCTGGAGTTTTTAAATTGTGTTAAACAATTTAATGCTGGTTAATGTGGCTGTACTGATTAATGCAATGGTTTAATATATTCATATAAAGTTCATTGCTTTGGTAATATGTGTAAATAACTTGGACTGATAGGAATACTTCCACAAGATGTAATTTAATTTAAATGTTTGTGATTGAAAATGTAGCAAACAATCTTTGTTGTACTAAAAAAGTACTATTTTTTGGAATATTTTCCAGGCAGATTCTGCTCAGATTTCAGAAAGTGTCAGGAGTTTTGGTTTCATAAGACATCTTTATTTCAATTATGTATCCAGACATATTGAAAAAGAAGAATGCCCACCTAGCTCCACTGATATCTGTAGTAAAATTTAATACTGTGAGTTACATCCTCAGTTGGGTACAGTCAGTAAGGCTCCATGATGGAAGAAAACTATAACTGTTGTTCAAGAAGTGTCCTGGGGAACTCAAAGCTTTATTGCTGGAAAAGAACATGAGTTACAAAGTTAATATGCAGGTGGGTTTATCCAATATAAATAGATGAAAAAGGAATCCCAATATATTATTAACACTTAGGTAAAATCTTTGACTATAGTGTTTGTGAAGAATAGATGCACTTTTATATATATGAATGTTTTTTCTCCTAGGGACCTACATATATACACACATACATATATCCCATATATGGGGTCTATATGTATGTATTTTCACATGAAAAAAAAACAAAAAACTTTTGGGGGGTTGACCCAGAGCAGTGCTATTGAAACCATACTAAGCTCTGCTGCTTTGTGTGCACACTTTGTGTGCAGTGTTGTGGGAGACACATATGCATATACTTCCTTACTTTGTGGAATTATTATATGTGCATTTAATTTTTAACTGTGCAGCCATGTGGTAAAAGTTTTGAATTTGCTTTTAAGTTTTGAAAGTGTAAGTGAAGAAAAAAAAAACAAAAGTGAGCTCTCTATTTCATAGGAGAGGTTTTAGCTGTGTAAGTTTCTATGAAATTAATTTTTCTCAGTTTTGCCAAAGTGACAGACAAGAGATTCTAGATTAAAGCTAGCTCTGTTGAGACATAAAACACAACAGCAATGGTGTTCCATATCATCAAAAAATTCACTCAAAGAGAATACTAGTTTCTCCTGGAAACAGTGATTTGACTGAAACAATTTCTAAATGCTCCTTTATCACCCTACATGTCATAAAACTTTTCCAGATTTCTATAGAATGTTTCTACAATTTAATAAGTAAACATCATATACCTGTTGATTCTATGTCACCTTATTCTTGAGCCTGAGGAAAATTGTCTTTTCTCTGCTTTATTAGCAGGAAAATAAATAAGTTATTTTCATAACTGACAGTGTAGCTGTAGTTTTCAATACAGTGCAGGCACTAATATTTTGCAGATTCAATGAAGCGTTGACTTTCTTTTATTACTATGGATAAGGAGATGACATCAAAATTTATGTGTTGTAGCTACAGAACTATGGAAATATAACATTCAGTGACTTAAAAAGTTACATTTATTTAGTAATCAGTAAGAATATGATGACTATTTTGAAATTTCTGAGATTTCTATCCAAAAGGTGTCTACTGGACGCATTTACAAAAGACAGGAGCCCCCAGCCCCTCCACAGAGAAGGATATCCATTCTGACATTTGTATTATCTGTAGGTCAATATCTGTTGAAAAGCAAGTTGCATAGTTGCAGTTTTGGTGATGTTAATGCAGCAAAAGTAACACAGGATCACACAGAGTGGCTGGATTGTATGTTCTGTACTCCTCTTCTGCAGTACAGGGCATACGGCCCAACCCCCCCAGTACAGTATAGCAAGTTCCACAGTATTGTATCCCAGCAGGTTTTGAACATTTCCAAAGCAGAAGTTTCCACAACCTCTCCATGTTTCCAGTGCTTTGTTACCCTCAAAGAAGTTTTTCCCTCATATTTCGATAGAACTTCCTGTGTTTCAGTGTGTGCCTATTGTCCCTTATACCATCATTGGGCATCACACTGAGCATCTGGAAATAGTTTGGCACCTGCCCTTAAGACATTTCTTGACTTTGCTAAGATTTCCTCTTAGACATCTCTTCTCCAGGCTAAATAAGCAGACTCCTCCTAAGAGAGATGTTCTGGTCTTCTCATCATCCTTGTAGTATCCCTTTCCAGTAGTTTTTTGCCTTTCCTGTACTGTGGAGCCCAGAACTGAACACAGCAATCCAAGTGCAGCCTCACTAGGTTGAGCAGATACCTCCTGCAACCTGCTGGCAGTGCTTTTCCTAATACCCTCCTGGATACCATTGGCCTGTTTGGCCCCTAGAACAAAGTGCTGGCTCATGGACAGCCTGTTGTCCCCCAGCACCCCCAGGCTGGTTCTCCACAGAGACCTGCTTCCCAGCAGGTCAGCCCCCAGCCTGTACCCATGCATGGGACTGTTCCACCCGAGGTGCAGGATCCTGCCTTTGCCTTTGTTGAACTTCCTTAGGTTCTTCTGCTCAGCTCCAAAAGTGTCTATCAGTAGCATAGTGTAAAGCAATCTGCAAGTTTTTCAGGCTAATAATATAAATCAGCAAAATCTACAGTTTCCCTCTAAAAATTATTATTACATTGCAGAGAGCTATTATCCCTTCTGTTCTGTTTGGTGGGAGAATCACAGAAATATTAAGGTTGGAAAAGACATCCATGATCAGTGAGTCCAACCATTAACCTAAACCTCCCATGTCCATCACTAAACTGTGTCCCTAAGCACCACATCTACACATTTTTGAACACTTTCAGGAATGGTGATTTTACTACTTCCATGGATAACCACTTCCAAAAGGGTTTTTAGCTTGTTTCTTTGAAGGAATGAGGTGATTCAATCCCCTGTCAAACTGGTACTTTTTCCTAAATCCTTATTTGTTGTATTTTAAGTTCAAACTAGCTGCATTAGCTTAGCCAACTTATGATTTCAGAACTTCATGGAGTACTCCATATAACTGCATCTGTTTCAGTGTACTAGGTTCAATAGTTTTAAAGGCCATGATAATTGTTCAGGGTTAAAATGCAAGCCTGAAAGTTTCTCATGGAAAATATTATATAGTCTGGATGAACAGGTGGTTCCCATGCCAACCTCCTCTACAAGATACTGGATGCTACCATTTAGCACATATGTATATATGCAAGCTGAGAATATTTTTTTTTAAATTTCAATTTCTGCCATATGGAAGTTGCACAGTCAAATAATTCGTCTCCATTGTCACTTTTTCTAGCAAAGTAAAATCTAGGAACCTTAAAGGAAAGAAAGAGGCCATCATATAAAATAAGTGAATGCATTGCATAATGTTGTAAGAGAGGTTTAAAAGAGAGCAGTGGATTCAAATTGAATTTTTTTTTTCATTCTGTTCTCATAATCAGAAATCCACATCTCCTCCTGAATTTTTGTTCTCTTAAGTAGTCAATATAATTTGTTTCATAGTCTTTGTTGTACTTTGTTGTACTGGATCTGGAATATTTTCTTTTCTCTTTCTTTACTCTGAAAGTGTTATTGACATATTAAGTTATCTGATGAAATATAAAACAAATATGCATTCATTGTATACTGTGTCAAATATTTGTTTAAAAATCCTGCAATATAGATTAATCTTTCCAAAGCAGTAAAATATGTAAAATATGAAAATTTTATAATTATTTTAACAGTATTTAAGGATACTGTGCTGCCTTTAAATCTAGAAATGTAAGCATACTCCTTCTTTCTTCACAATTCTGTGTGGATAGATGTTCTTTTACTTTCACTAACACAGAGTTCAAAAATTCTGTTATGCTAAAATTCTGATGGGTTTATGAACTTAAAATAGCACTAAAACATTATTTTTCTCATGTCAGTGCTTTCTTCTACTTCATCAGGTCATAAAAATTACCTATGCAAAATGCAGATCTTTACATATGTGGTATCATTCCTTGCTTATTGGAAAATGCCTTTTTTTAATAGTTCTTGGATATTTTTACTCTTTTTACCCCTTTACTAAGTGTTTTTTCAAGACAAAACAAAAGGTAAGTTAAAAATATTGTACAATACAGATGGTTTTATGATAATTACCTTGTTTCACAGCATTACATAAATACTATTTCCAAATTTAGAATCAATTAAATGTTGCACCAACAGAAAATAAAAAGGTGTTGCTTACTTATGTCAAACTCTGAACATATTCTCTAATATTCTGTCTGAATAATCTGTGTTTAAAATTAAACCCTTCGGTATTATGCAGTTGCTGAAGTACATTTTTGCAGAAGTGTAGTTGGCTGGTGTTAGAGATGAGATTATATATTTAGTCTTTAAATGGTGTCTGGCACTTTCCTGTTTTGTGAATTAATAATCATCAGTTGCATTGTATTTTGACAGTACACCAATAAGACTTCCCTTACTATGAAGACATTTTGACCACCCAAGCCCATACTTTTCTATTTTTAAGACAGACACTGCCCTTTCCATGCCACCCTCATATTCCCAAAAAACCCTACTTGAACAGCATGTATATGTGTCACTTGAAGACAAGGGCACCACAACCTGAAGCTCTTCATCCCTATCTGTTAAATGATAAGGTCCCAGGTAATTTTAAAGCTGTAAGGTTGCATCTTTCTCTGCAATTATCAGCTGATAACTATCAGCATTTCGGAAGGCATTTCTCTGCACTGAGGAATTAGGAATTTAACAGTGTTCTGGGGCAATTATCTCCCAAGTATTTTCTATAATAATTTTGGAATGTGTAAATGAAAAATGATTTTTAAAATTTTTTTGTGGAATTTGTTATTTGCATCAATTAGTTCATATAATGTGTGAAGCAATACCTTCTAACCAGACTTTTTAAAGCAAAATAAAAAGGACAAAGAGTGGAAGGACTTTTTTAATCTTGTTTATGCATTTTCCTGAACTGTGTTTTAGTAGACATGCTCATACTTAACTGTCTTACTCATGTGAGTGACATTTTTAATTACCAGAGCCATATCAATTCTGTAGTAAAGGTAGATCACACAAGAACTTCTTTAGATCAAATGTTTGTTTGTTGAGAATAAAATTGTAATTTCAGTTCATTAGTAACTGCCTGATGCATACACAGTAAAATTTAATGGGAATGCATTTAGACACAATTCACTAATATAACTGATTATTAATTATTGCTTAGCAAACACAAATGTCATGTTTTATGAAATGTTCTGCTTTAATTGACTAATCCATAAATTTGTTGCAAAGCAGAGAAATATTAATGCAATGCTTAATGAAAAGTATTTTCTTTCTAGGATAATTTACGTAACATAGAGACAGAATTGATCTACGTAACCAAGCCTGAATTTTCTGTTGGGCTCTTGTCACTGAGAAGGACAAGAGTGGCTAGTGGTTTCCCCTTCAATCTGATAGTCAATCACCTTGACTATTGCTTCTATAAATGTTTATTATACTGTAGTTCTGTATTAAACCTCCTGTCACCATCTCTTCCTGTTTCCTCTCAGACATTACTGCATCTCAAGGGAAGCCATTAGCAAGGTGTTTTCTTCTTCCAGCACTCCTTGGCCACATTTTTGCATTGTAGTCAGAACATTACTGCAAAACATGTCTATTTTGTGCTGGATGACAGTTTTTGCATTGGACTTTTGTAGACAAATAATTTTCCTCTTCCCATGTGGTGTGGTGTACATCTTTTTTAATCAATCTTGCCGAGACTGTGCTGTTGATCCAAACCAAATTTAGGTTTTAGAAAAAATGGGGGCATGTTAGATCATATAGCTTCTGTGTGGGAAGAAGCCTTACTTATATCCACCCTTACTGCATCCACCACCTTCCCTTCATCCAGGAGGCAAGTATGTAGAAGGATATAAATTAAACTTTTTCCCTCTGTGAACCAATGTTGACTGTGCCAGATGATTGCATCGTCATTTATATGCCTTTCAACTGGATTCAGTATAATCTTCTCCATTATTTTTCCAGGTGGTGAGGTTAAACTCACAGGTCTGTCATTTCCTTGATCTTCCTTCTCGCTCTTCATGTAAATTGGAACTATGTTGGCTAGCTCCCAAGTATCAAGGGCCTCCCCAGACTCATTCTTCTCACAAAGAAACCAAAAAGGGTAATTGAAAAGCCATTGTCCAGAAATAAATTTCAAAAGTGTTCTGTATGTTTTTATCAAACTTAGTAACTAGGAAGCAAAGAAACTATACTTTCTTATAAATTATTTGCAGGGGAAAAGGTAACTGAACCATGATTTTTAATTATTAGGAGCTTAAGACACTGTGTAAATAGCAGCAGCCAGAGGAAGGGAAGGAAAAACTAAGCTTTGATTGTTTGCTTGTTTGATTGCTTCTCATTTGGTTTCCATTTTAACCAATCATGCTAAGCCCATGCATAAATAATGTTCCATATTCATTTTAGATTTAAAAAAAAACCATAGAAATGACTGCATAAGAAACAGCACAGTAATGCTTTCAGCAATGTGATGGAGGTTAGGAAACAAAAAAGTTTTCCTTAAATCTGAATTAAGAAGTATCTAGGGTAATCAGAAATTTTGAATGTTATTTTCAGTCAGTAAGGATTTTGTGGGAGGAGACAAAGGAATAGAATGAAATAAAGAAGTAGAAAGAAAATCAATTTCTGGACAATGTGTAAAATGCCTAACATTTGCATTGAAGTTTATGTCTTTCATGGCATTGATTCCTGGGTCTCTTTTAACTGCTATGATTTTGTGCTCAATCTCAAGGCACTCTAGATTAAGCAGGATCCTAAATCCAATCTTCTCTTTCTTCAAAATTGTTACACTATTACCATAAGGGGTTTTTCAGTTAGTTTAGTTACTATCCTTCTATTTTGCAGTTTATCCCATAGAAATTTAACATGGTGGGATTTGCAATTACTTGCAATATTTTCCAGCTCTGTATCTCCTCTCAGCCTATCCTTTGAAATTTTCCCCACTGAATACTTTTTCTAGTTTCTGTGATTAAATGTACTTTTACCTATCCAGAATTAGTTTATCTTTTGATTTTTTCTTATGAAATAGGAAAAGCTTTGCCAAGTAGCCTTTCTATTAAGCAGAGGATCTGACAGTAGTGATGCACAAGGCTTCAAAATTGAATATGTTGTATCACACTGCTGTTGATGGCTTTAAGTGCAGCATAGGAAAAAGTTAGTGATTAGTGCTTGATTTTTATTTTCTGTCTCTTGGTGAACTCAAACTGCTCCAGGCTTACTGAGATGTTAACAGATGACAAAAGACTGCACAGCAAGCATGCAAGGAGGGGACAAACAGAGGCAGCCATGTGGCAGGGTTTAAGTACAAACGTATCATGTAAGCAGCAGCAACAGAAATGCCCCCTTGAATCCCAGGACCAGCTCATGGTAATATGCTTGTTCTGATTTCCATGAAAGATATACACAGGAGACTTCAGAGTCTTAAACTTAGAGTTTCATTATTCTGGCATGTTGTGTGCAGCAACTGGATTTTGCAGCACTGTCCCCATGACCCTTATAGGCCTTTCATTTGGATAATAGAGACAAAATTTCCTGACTACCTTTAAGGAGAAACTTGATCCTCATGAAAAGAGGTACATTAGAGGTAAGTCTGCTTCAGCAAAGGATAGACACTGGGTCAGAAGATCCCAAAGAGTCCATCTTCTTAATATAAAGGGAAGATGGGATTGAGCTGCCTTTTTTGCTGCAGTTGTAGTTGGTACATGGTATCTTTTGAGCAGACTAGCTGAACTTTACTGGTTGTTAAGGACTTTCTTCAATATGCTTTTGTCTGTACAATTTAACTTTTTCTAACATTTCTAATGAAACTTTTTTTTGCCCTTAGCTTTATGAAGTCTCTGAAATGCCAGAGAAAAAAAGTAATTAAATAGAGAGTAATGGTCTTGAATGCAGTTCACAGTTCTTTGTCGATACATTTTAAAGAATGCTTTCTGCAGAGCAAAATCCCACAGGAGAATTAATGTGCTCCAAATGATAATACCTATACTATTTTATTATTTTAGAAGAAAACAAAAAGAGGGAAAACTGGGGATTTTGATCATATAACAAGAATAAAGTATGAGCTTTGTCTTTGTCATTTCTTTACTGTCTCTTTCACAGTGATATTTTCTTAAAAGCCAGAAGATTTGTCTTGAGTCTAAAGAGAGATTTGTGTGCAGAGAAAACCTTCGTGCATTTCAGTCACCTCAGTCTCAAACTACAGTCCTCAAATCTCATGTCCAGTGGACACCTAATTATGGGAATCTCTTATCTTTGTGGACACCTCAGTTTCTAAGGGTGACGTTTCCTTATGGCCTCAGATATTATGGGCATCCACAGGTGTTCCAGGTGATTTCACCACAGAGTCCACAAAAAAAATAAAGCAACACAGAGAAGTGTTCTGAGGTCAATGCAACTAAAACCATCCACATCCTTTTCCTTTACTCAGAACTAGAACATGTACTAGGATATATATTCTTTTTCTGCATGTTTGCAATCTGGTTCTTCAGCCATCCTTTTTTCTGGGTGCAAAAGTGAGAGACTAAAAAACTATTTAAAAAATGTCCAAAAAGTGTCACAGCCCTGAAGAATATTGTATATATTACAGAGAGGACTGACACAATTGCTGGAGCACAAATACGAAATCTTCATTACTGGTTTTGGATGCTATTGTTTTATTTCCTTGGATTGACTGCAGTGCATTCAGTTTTGGGTTTTTTTGTTTGTTTGTTTGTTTGTTTGTGTTTTATTTTTGGAGAATGAAACAGTTTCAGCAGGAAACAACATCTGTTCTCCTGCTAAGAGGCAGAGAATAGAAATGGACTCCCATGGGGCTACTGAACTAGGATATGTGTTTCCTGTTCATGCATATGAAAGCAAGGAAGGTGGCAATGAAGGTCCATGAAAATACAGGGTGCATCTTTGTAATTTTACAAGTAGAAGCATATTTGCATGTAAACATAGTAATAGATTGTCCTACCTTTTTCTGCAATACTGTGATTCCCAAATGCAGATGAATTTTAAACATTTTAAAACTGCACTTTTTGCCAGAAGGAATCCATACACAGAAGTTTTCTATGGAAACATATGTAAAATATGTGCTTTTTCTGTCCTTTTAGACATTTATAAAATATGCAGAAATTCAAAATCTTCAAAATATTTTTCATTTCATGACTAGAATTTTTGAAAAAAAGTCTGTGCCTTCTCTGCATGAACATACACATTTTTGTAAAATAAAAGCAAACACAGGGAATTGTTTTCTGCTGTAACTCTTTTTAGAGTTGTATTCTAGCATACAGAAGACAACTCTGCCACTCTGCTTTCTAACTTAAGAACTAACCATCATCTAACTAGCTGTGTAGATAGTTGGTTATAACCAAGACAGAGAATAATATACCTGTAATGATTCCTTCAGAAATCTCCAATTTCCAATTGGCATTAAAAGTCTGATTTACACAACTGGACCATGATTTTCTAAGTCTGTTGAGGTATGGCTGATTTTCAAAGGAAAAAAAAAGAAAGAAATGTTAAAGGAATATGATGAGAAATGGAAAGTGCTGAGAGAAATGCCCAGTTATTTCTTAAGAAATATATCATGGAAGACATTTATGCAAGAAAATATGGATTATCAAACCAAAAAGAAGTGATGCACTTTTTTTTTTCCCAAGTACACTGAAAAGGTCTTGTGTAGCCTACTTACTCTTAATAATATTTTTGATTATTAATTATTTCTTTACAGAAATGGAACAAAAATAGATTCTTTACTGTCTCAGTGTTATTTACCGCTGTATCCATTGATTCCATGTGATGTAAAAAAGCATAATGACTTAGCTTCTTATGAAAGATCAGTTATTGTAATGGGAAAACCTGTGGTAGTATGGGTCACTAAATTACAAATTAAAGACAATTTTTTTTTCAGATAATCTATATTAAGAGTACCCTCTGTCAGTTTGGGCCTGTTTCTTCTATGTTCAAATTTGTGCTTGTGAGTTTTCCTCTGTCCCAGGTCGTTTTATTACAAAAAGTACGAAATAGAATTTTGCTACAGAGAAACTATCTATATTGATTGACTGAGTAATTAGCAGATGTTCAGGGTTAGAATATAATTTCTCTTTATATAACATCCACAAAAATATGGTCTGATCTGTCATATGATTGCTTATGAAGCAAATTAACTTTCAGAATGAAGATTTTTACATTATATTTACATTCCCATAAATTAACTCATGTATTTGCCAATTGTTGGGGATTGGATCTGTTTC
>WBNO01008150.1:0-38403 GCA_013400575.1 Peucedramus taeniatus | reverse complement strand
TATGTATTTTTTTATAGCCAGTCTCTGAGAGATAGATGTTAAGATCCATTCCTGTATGACTGCTTAAGTCAGACTGCTTTTTTGCTTTCAAACAAAAATTTTTTCAACAGGATCTAAATCAGGATTTTTAAATGCTTCTTTGTACTGCTCCTTTCTGAAGCTGAGCTTAGAGTTTTATGAGAAGTATATATTACCAGAACTATCTGTCTGGAGAGCACATTTTGACAAAGAGTAATATTTTCTCAATTTTCTCTGCATTGAAAGTATTAATCACTGTAAAAGTTGGTCTTTACATCATAAAAAGAAATCTGTGCACATAATTTTTTAATCTTTTTTTAGGATTTTTTATTACCTTGTTCTATAAGTAATTGAAATTCTGGCAATTATAAAAGTAGTTTTGTGTTATTTTGCTGTGCTGTTTGTGGTAATAAATTGGTTTTGTATTAATATACTAAAGGTTGGAAAGAATGAAATGTAATTACTGTTTTGTTGTGAAACTAAGAGGGTACTTTTTTTTCTTTTTTTTATGCTTCTCTGCTTTTCTGTCCATCTGTCTTTACTCCATATACCTCAGTCTTGGCAATAAAGCTCTTTAGTAATCTTCCCAACCTTATAATATAGATGCAGGTAAATTTGTAGAAACTTTATGGGATAATTCTTCCTAAGCCTAAAAGTCAACAGTTTAATCTCCAAGAGAGAAGATAGTTGGAAATAGAAGGTAGACACTTTATTACCATTTCAACATGTAGAATACTAGAAGATTTGGAATCAGAAGTGGAAAAAATGAAGGTAAGTTAGAAAAGGAAGAAGTCAGGAGATATGGAAAAATATATAAGTTAGCTATTAAAAACCTTTCCAGATAAAGAGAGCATGTATTAGACATTTACAGAGCAGTGAGCTAGAAGATAACATGAAGGAAGTGAAACAAATAAAACTGGGGAATGAAATTAACTTTGTCAACAACATTGTATGTTCACCTGGTATGAAATGCATAGATGAGGCAACAGACATGAAAGTATGACTGTAAGCATATCCTAAATGGTAGTTGAGACTGTCTGGGGTGTATCAGTTCCAGAAATGCCAACAGGGAGCATGCAAGTTTTGTTTTGTGTCTGGTCTATGAAGTAATAGTTTGAGATTAGATCTCATTTCCTTCCACGCCTTCTGCCACTCTTGCTGTCTTGGTCACATTACTTTGTGGTCTGGGCACCTCCAGTGGTTCCAGCTCTCTTTTCTTTGCACCTCATGTTGCTGGTTCCACTGTCCTTCATGTTGCTATGTAAACCTGTCTTTGGGTGTTTATTTACTTGTGAGATATAACACTGCAATGCCTGTTACTTTTTGCCTTTTTTCCCTCCAGTTCCAAACAAATATATCTGAATCTTACTTTCCTTGAATCGCATGATTTTTAATATGGCCCATTAAAAAAAAAAAAAAAAGAACCCCCCCAATAATATCCTCATAGACAATCTAGAAGGCTTGTTAAATAAAGCTACTTTTTCTCCCAAATTTTCTGGTAACTGATTACCTATTTGTTCATTTCCCAAGTATATGACCAATATCTCTGATCTCTAGCAGCCTTGCTTGCATTTCTGGAAAAAAATGCTCTTTTTATTTTATTTTTTTTAATTTGTAAAAATAGATATTAGTAATTGTCCAAAAATAATTTAATGTCTTAATAGAATGTATCCCTTTTTCATCTTAATCCACTGTTTATTCATCTCCTGTAAAATTCTAATATTCAGTTCTGTAAGAGAGCTTTTAGGTAAATTAAATGATAAATCATTTTTTCCTTAACTGTACTACATTTGTTTTCTGATAATACAACTGCGATAAATTTTGAGAATGTTTGTTAAAATTTAGCAGTGTTTACGAAGTTTTACTTCTATAAAATTGTATGTGCATGGTACCATTTTAGAGGGAGAAATGTTTTTTGTGGATGATACTTATTTGTACTTTATATTCTGTCATGTCTCTGTCCATTAAACAAATAATTGTATGGTTTTCTTTCTGTTAATGTCCTCAGTGAAATAGCTACACAATTAAATGGAAGTCTGGTTAAGACATTTGTCATAGGACGTGTAGCCCTGAGGTTGCTGGGGTTTCTCTGTGAAGGGAGGATATGGTTGACTGAGGTTGGTTGAGTTTCCTGCAGCTGAGGGTTTTCAGGTCAGAATGGAAAAAGCTTTCATTTAAAGCTGAAAACACCCAATAAAGGCTCACTGCAGTGGCTTGGTAAGAACTCCTAAAAGCTGCTCCCTTCCCTGCAGTACAGTGGTGAAAACCTGCAATACTGTAGTCATTATCCCAGTCTAACTCACCTCTGATTTTCACTCTCTGCCTTCTTCTGTCTGCAGAGAATAAATAAAAGTTATATGAATGGTTGCGGTAAAACTTTTTAAAAAATCTGACTAATTCAGATTTTTTTTTAATAAAATTGTTGAAATGCCCAAAAAGATTATTAACTGAGTGCAGTTTTCAAAACTGTCTAAGCCCACTTTGTTTCTCTGGTCTGACCAGAAGTCTAGTACTCAGAAATAAGAGGGATTTCCACACTGCCAAGTGAAATTAAGTGCATTAAAAAAGATAAATAACATTTCAGCTGTTCAGTCCTCGACATTTTCTAAGGTTTTAGAAAAGGTGTGTTTAAAATTCTCACAGGAAAATAAGATAGGAATTGAATATCAAACAGAGAGGAAAATTAAAGAGAGAGAACTGTAATGACTGTGATCCTCAAATGAATTGGTAAATCTGAGACAAAACAAATATTTTAATACTCATGAAATATTTTTTTTCAAATAGAATAAAAACCAGTTCCACATATAAAATCACAGTTTTCAAATTATTTTTAAAGTTTTTACAGTAATTTCACATGACAGTAATTTTTTTCTGGTTTTGAATATTTTAAGAACTTCAGAAATTTTTACTTCCATGTTACCTGTTCTTGGAAGAACTCTGCTTTTTTTATTCAGATGCATATCTACATTAATAAAGCACACAGGAATTTCTGTCTATTAATGTGTTGGATTCTCAGCAAGCAGTGCATTGGGAAAGTTAATTTAGATTCCATGGAAGGAAACTACTCCTTATTGTTCCCCAAAGTTGTCATTAGTTTAATATCAAATACCTACAACTTCTTTCCTTGTTAGGGCCTATTGTGAAATGTTGCCCATTGTCACATCAGTGTAAAAACTGCCACCACCTCCAGCAGAGCCAGTATTTTTTCTGTTGCACCAAAAGGAGTTTGCAATATTTCCAGTAAGTTACTGAAAACTGTAATAATAGAAAACCCAAAACCACTACTAATAAGATGCCTGCTAATAAAGTCATTTGTGGTACAAAGTCTCTTCATCCCCTTTCCATAGAAACCCATGCCTGATTAACTGAGTTTCAGATCATTTGTCAAATAATTGTGAAAAAGTTCTTAACCGCAAACCTGTGCCTATCCTAACACAAAAGGAGTGACTGACACTGAACACCCCAAGTATTTTCATTTGCTGCCTCCATGCAGAAACTGTAGTCATCAGCTAAACTGTGTGATTTTTCTCCAATACCCCCTCACTAAACCATCCTTGCTGCTAAGAGCATGATGAACATGAGCACATACACTGATCCTTCCTGATTTATTTTAATTCCATAAAAAAGGTGTAGACAGCACGTGTGATCACATTGATACTCTGCATGTTTATTCTGTTTATATTATAGAGTATCAATGGGGACCTAATGTCCATCTTCTACACAGCGATAAAACAAATATACAGTGCTGCTTTGTGGACATGGTACCAATATTCTAACTTGTATTTTTTGGTGAATATTCCAAAGGTGACGCAGGCAGAGTTACAGAAATTTCTCATTGTTTGTTCTCCAAGTCCAGTAAAAAACTCACTCTATCCTAATTTGAATACCAATATTGAGATGAGATACTAAAAAAAAAACCAACCAAACAAGAGAGCAGTGGCATCCCTGGTGTGTTCTGGTAAAGGCACTTCTAATCAAATTCTGTCCCTCTGAGTTGAATTTATTTTGACTTTTGGCCAACCAATCAAAAAAACAAGGGACAAAAATCCAGTAAGTAATGCCATGAGCACTGGGAAGCCCAAGTCCATCCGGGTGTCAGCCTCAGGGCCTTCAAGGCCCCAGACTTTTGTCTTTCCTAGTAGTCATTTGGGATGAAATCTCAAGGACAGAATATTTTTATGTTTTTAGTTTTTGATTTGTATTTTTTTCTAATATGTAGTTGAAAAAACTGTCTTCACGTGTCAACTTAATTCTTCTTTTCCACCTTCATGTAGCTCTTGTTTGTGTACTAATATTACTGATTGTTTCTTGTTTCAGCTATTTGTACAAGAATGAAATCCAGTCAATTGACAGGCAAGCATTTAAAGGACTTGCCTCTCTAGAACAACTGTAAGTGCCTTTTCTCTTCTGTGCTGTCATCTCCATGGTTCCCCTGCAGAGGAAAAGTGCACGCCTTGATCCGCACAGCCTACCTGCATGCTCTGCACGTCTGCACTCCCTGGGTTGGGCAGAGAGCCCCATAATCATTTGCATGTGAAAAAAACACAATTGATCTCTGTGTCAAAGTCCTCATTTCTATGTTTGTCTTTTATTTGTGATTTGCATTCCTGATGTCCCTTTACGTTTTACATAGCTTTGACAAAGGAGAATTATTGTGAAAAATGTTGAAAACTAATGTGTATTGCTTAGAATTAGATTCTGCTTTCATTTCTGCAGGTTTTTACAATATCTAAATTCCTTTCACTGCAGCAGTTACTTTGTTTTATGCAGCATAACTAAAGCTGAATTAGCCTCTGCAAGCAACCCTGTTTTGTTATACTTTGAAACAAGAATAGGTTTTTAAATAAAAACCTTGCTATTATTTATATGTGTTAATCATTGCCACATACAGATGTTTAAAAAGTAAGGAAGTTCATCATTTGCAATGTAGATGTTTCAGTAATGTCCTCCAGAAAGATCAATTAAAATCATACTTCTTTTCCTGTATAATGAAGAATAATTTCTACTGAAAAGGAATGAAGAATGCAGTCCTAAGCATGACAAAACCCAGTTGTATTGATTCCATTAAGTTCAACTATGTTTTGTTTTATAATCACTATAGGAGAGACATTGAATTGCTGGCATTAGTCCAGAGAAGGGCAGTGAAGCAAATGAAGGGGCTGGAGCACAAATCCTGTGAGGAGCAGCTGAGGGAGCTGGGGTTGTTTAGTCTTGGGAAAAGGAGGCTCAGTGGAGACCTCATTTTTCTCTACCACTACTAGAAATGAGGTTATAGTGAGCTGGGGAATGGTCTCTTCTCCCAGGTAACAAGTGACAGTACAAGAGGAAATGGCCTCAAGTTGCACCAGGAGAGGTTTAGATTGGTATTAGGAAAAATGTTTTCATGGAAATATGTTCATGTTTCATTGAAACAGGCTGCCTAGGGAGGCAGTGGAGTCACTCTTCCTGGAAGTGTTCAAGAAATGACTGGATATGGCTCTTTGAGGTCATGGTTTAATGATGAACATGATACTGGTGCTAGGTTGATGGTTAGACTTGAACATCCTAAATGTCTTTTCAAGCCTTAACAATTCTACGTCCCTATGATCAGAAAACATTGCTCTACATTCATTGTGATAACGTTTAGAAAAAGGAAAAAGCTGTAAATGTGTAGTTGTTTCACAATCGGACTACCAAATAACAGTAGTAAACCAATGAGTTTTGTAGTGTATAAATTGGGGGCTGAATATAAATTTTTAAACTCCTGAAAGGTATCAGTGTTCTATACAAGTGTTCTATATGTACCAGTTTCCTTATTACTGTAAACCTCTAATGGATATTAGTAGACACAGAGTATATATGAAATAAAATCACATTTCATATGGGTACAAAATCATACATGCTCCTTTTAGACTGCAATAGATGCGTTTTGAAGGAGGAGCTTCTATATAAAACAGAAGTGTTAATTATAACAAGTATATAAATATGTAATTTTTTTCCTAAATGCCTTTCTCTTCCTTCTCCTTTTACTCTAGAAATTATTACTGCACCATATTGACAGCAACTGGTAGGGCTTACTTGCATGCTAATAGCAATACATAATTTCTGTGTAGAATTTGGAATACTGAGGCCCATTTATTGAATTACTAATGTTTCCAAGATAATGTTCTTCCCCATGCCACAAGCCTCATATGCTGCAAGTGGCAATATTTGTCCTTTTTCCTTGAGTCCTTTTTGCTGTTGATCTATGTTATTTTTGAAAAACATCGATCAGTTTGAAATATTGACACCTTCTGAGTGCACTTTTCCACTATGTGGCAGTTAAGCCTCCCTGCCTACAGTGATATCTCACTGTATGAGCTTAAGCTCAAACTTTTGAGACATCCACATTATTCAGTATGAAACTGAGATTCAAACTGAGGGCTTGGGTCTCATCTCTAGCTGGGAAGTATGGAAATACTGCCTGGCAGAGTCACTGCTCATTGCCTGCCTGTGTGTCATGTCAGCACCTGCAGCTGCTGGGGAATGGGGGGCAGGTACCTCCCCACTGTCTGCATCAGAGCTCACTGCTTTACAGAGCTCTTCTTCCTCTCTTCTAAACAGAGAGCTTGCCAGGAGGGAAAATGGGAGCACATGAAGCCAGTGGGAGACATAGAAATAAATTTAATAGAGAGTGCACTTTAGGATTTTTAGTTTACAAGAGATTTGACATTTATGTATCTTTAGCATAAAAATATGTTCTGACTCTACAGTGTCTGTTTTATCACATTAAAAAAAAATAAAAAAAAACCAAAACAACAACAACAACAAAAAAAAAGAAACCCCCCCCAAAAAAAAACCCAAAAAAACCACCTGCTGACAAGACAATAGTTACTCTTGGCAAACAAGTTCCCAAGTGTCCTAATTTCAGTTTTGAACTGTATTGACAGTACTGAGTTGATATTTCAGCATTTGAGGTCTCTGTGGCCTCAAGTTATCAAATATATTTTGCTACTGGTTGTGTTGACTCAGCCAAATGCTGTTCTCAATGCTCAGCAGAGTTCTCAGAAGTAGACACTGTGGACCACATTTCAGGGAATGACTTGTTTCACAGCAATTTCTTCTACTCCAGTGAAGCAGAATTCAACTGATAGCTGCTTTTTAAAAAATACCCGAACAGCAAAGCAAACATTTTTGGTGATTTTTGTTGTTACCAGGAACTAAATGTAGTTAAATGTAGCAAAATTACACTAACTGAAACCTAAATGTACTGTTGCATGTATAAGGGACAAAACCCCACAAGTATTTACTGCAGCTGGCAGGTTCCTCCTTAAACCTCTGAAGCAGAATTCTTAGCTGCTGATGTAGTCAAAATAGCTTTTCCTTTAGAAATTTCTGCCAAGGGAATAAGATCTTTGAATCAGATCTTGAAACCTGTTTGTGCTAGGGTAAATTCAGAAGAAAAATTGGCAGTTTTAGGTACTTGAGCACACTGAGCCATACATATTTCGTCACCTAACTTTTCACCTGTGGCTGGGCGTGAAGGGAGAGAGTCAGTTGAGGAAAAGTAGCTACTTATTACCAGTTTAGACACTGCTAAATCTGCAAGACATATGTTTGGGTCTGGCACAGACAGCAGAAAGCTGCAGGAAACTTGCATTTTTTGAGAGCGGCAGCCGGAAGGCAGGCAGAGCACCCGAAAGGCAAGGAGGGCTGCCTCTGTGTGCCTGGGCTTGACAGCTGATTCCCACCTGAAATGTCACAAATACCCTGCTGGGGAGGCCATGGGTTTGGATCCCAAGATGTAGCTCTGAATGGAGTCCGTTTCCAGATGTGTATACATTGCTTTCCTTACAAATATCTGTCATATTTTTGAGATCTCAGCTTATGAGTTGTATGTATCAGGGACAGACAGTGTGCTCTCCAGTATTTAACTAGTGGCATCCCCAAATATTAATGGAATGTTTTTAATCTGTTTACCTAATCCTAGTTATACATTTTCTTTTAACTTTTGTATTAACATACTGATTTTGTTCTTTATAAGCTGTTATTAGTTATGATGTAGTTTATGTACACATATACATATTTAGGGGGAATTAATAGACAAAAACCTTAACTAACATGCAGTGATACATGTTGTTATATTAAGTTTATTTACCTCAATTCAGTTTTCAGTATTTTTGAAGTGTTGCTATTTATTTTCTTGTTTTATACTACAAGTTCCTGATTTTTGCATAACTCTTTGTCAGATAATTAATAAACAAGAAAACAACAAATTAACAAACAATCAATAAACCAAGAGTTATGACAGGGACCTTGAGAAGTTTATCCTTATTGTTCTACAATAAGATCAGCTAGGGACAACAAACTGGAAATAGATACTTGTCTAGCCTTATCTTAAAAGTCTTCAGTGGGGATTCCATAATCTCCTTAAGTATCCTGTTCCAATATTTTATATCATTACCACAGCATACATTTAAATATTTTTCCTTGTGGTTTAAGGCTGCCACTTGTTGTCCCTGAGCAAGGAAAGCTCTTTGATAAATATGGAACATATAAGTTTGTTCATTCTTATTCAAATAATCAAAAGAGCAAACATGCTGTTTAAATATTCAGAACATGGGTTATACTCAGCTAATGGGTGAGTAAGTACTTCCCCAAAGATGTGATGATACTATTAGAAAAAGAACAATTGGCATATATGATAAAAGTCCTCACCTACAAAAACTGCAAAGCTACATAAGATATAATCCTAAATTTAGTGCTGTGAAAATGGCCACTGGGACTGAATTTTACTGTAAATTTTTGTCCTACAAGATTAATAATAGGAAAGGCAATCTATACCATGCTTATTTGATAAAATCTTCCTCTTGAGGTGTTTCGTTTGGACTAATTTTTCCCTGTAAGTATTTCTTTTCCTTCTATTTAATTCTTGATAGTGAGTTTCGAATCAAAAAAGAAAGACACTTAGATATTTAAAAATCACTCTTGCATGCTTTTTCTTTCAATTTTCATTCTGAAAGTCTTTTTAATATCTAATTTATTACATGATACTACTATTTTTAGTGCTTTGTGCTCTGAACATAAAAGATTCCTATAAAGATATGCCAGTGTGAAATTATTTCCTGAATATGGTTACCTTTAAAGTGAATTTTAAATCCAAGAAATTACCATATTAATTAAAATACTAAAATATACCTTTACAAAACTTTACTGTGGTACATAGAATAAAATAATAGAAGTGATAAACCTAAGTGATAAAACAGGATTAAAATGTAGGTCATAATGCCAAGGATTTTTTTATTCTCTTTATTGTAGACTTAAAATGCAATCTGCTTTCTGCATCTATTTATTTTGAATTAAAAATTATTTTTGCCAGATATTTACCACCTTATCCTATTAATAAGTTGCATGATAAGTTTTTCAGGACTTTTTTAGGTCATAATTTAACGACCTGCAAAACCAAAGTAACTTGTTTAGCCCAACTACTATGAAGCAGCTAAGAGTATTTTCCACCTGGATTTCATTATTTGATATTTTGAGCTACTTTAGACAGCATGATATCTGATGAGGTAAAGTTAGCTGTTACAATGTTCTTCGGTATCTGAATTATTGTCTCTGCAATGGTGTGAGCTTGCAAACAAGGCAAGGTTTATAATATAAATATGTTTTTTAATTTGTTTGGAAAAACAAGGTGACTTTTCAGGCACGTATTTATTACATCTCTAATTCTAATAGTCCTTAGTACTAAACAGCCATTATGGGCTGCTGCTTTGAGTTTTGCAATGTCTTGTAACTACTTAAACTATCTGAGAGAGGTGTTCTTTCTTTTTCTTTCTTTTTAATTTGACCCTGATTTGTGTCCCTGAAGAAGGGGTTGTGTGCCTCAATGTGTCTGCTTTTACCAATGTTATTTTTGTTCGAATAAGAGGTGCCTACAAAGCTTGCCTTGTCAATGCCAAAGAAGTACAAGAGATTAATTTGTTTGGAATATAAAGAGATGTGTTTGCACAGTGCTCATGAGGCATAAAAATGCAAGAAAAATTAAGAAGGTTAAAAAGAAAAAAAAAAATCACTGCTGCCTGCAAAAGAAATTGTGTTTGTAATTTTCTAAAATGAAAGGTGCTTCTGAAATAACAAACCCTATAGTTGTGCCTGTTTTTTCTCTTCATCCTCTTTCGTTGCACTGATCCCCACCTTGCCTTGCTCCCTCCCATATGCTGCTGATCTGCAAAGTGGAGGAGCCGAGCCCTGGCTCCTGGCAAGCGGTGCCTGCCCACCCCATGGCTGGGCCATGCCCAGTCCTTGTCCTGCCAGTCCTTCCTCGCTGAGGTCTCTCTTCTCTCTGCTGGCAAATCAAATGAACCTTGCAGGAAATATCTGCCTTTGAGACCTGTCTTCTTAATTTAGAAGAAATCACCCTGTATTTTTAAAGGGGGGATGAAAACTGGCAGTCCCAGCAAAGTGATGCAGTTCTTGATTCTTCACGCTAACAAGACCATGCTCTGTGCTCAAGATACTCTGTGGCCACGGGTTGCCCTGGCAGTAGGCAGGCTTGACACTCTGATGTGCTTGATCACGGCCGTGCTGATTTATTGGCTTTTTCTGTGGTCCCCATTCACTGCTCCCTGGCATCGCTCACTGGCTCGCGCTTGTCCTGGGAGGCTGCCAGGCACGTGCCTGGCTTCCCCTGCACGCGCCTTCCAGGGCTCCCTGCAAGGGCTTGGCCGGAATCACCGCTTCTCCCGCTTTTCCCTCTACACAGCCACCATCTGGCTCATCACAGGCGAATCCCCATGTCCTCATCCTTGTCATGCTGAGGGGTTGATGTTTCAGGAGATACTGAGCTCGGAGTTGTTCTCACTGTTTTTAAAGGACGGGCTGTTTTGTTCTTCAGACCACAGTGATTTCTGTATACATACATTCAGGTTCCTGAGTTTGTTAGAGGTCAAAGAGAAAACTTAAAGAGTTTTGAATACATGTGGATATAATCAAGATCCAAAGTCTATAAATAATTTTCACAGTTTCTTGTGCCAGTCTTATCCATTAAGTCTTGTTTTCTCATCTGCAAGGTTGAGGAGTATCTCCACAAAATAGTCAAATGATCCTGCCTTTGCAGTCCATTTTCACAACAGTTACAGGTTAATAGTCTGGTTAATTGTCTTGTTATGTTAACTTTCTCAATTTTACAGCATTAACAGCTGTGTAGATTTATTGTTGTGTAATGTTAATAGCTTGCATAAGCATCAAAAGAGCATCAATTGCTAGGAAATTCTTTATCTAAAGTCAAATTAGTCAAACTTGGGTTTATATTACAAATTTGGTTTTGAGAACATTCACAGTTTTAAATGACAGTGTTCATGGACTAGAGAAGATGATTTCTCAGCATCTTTTACTCATGGAAATTAAAAACTTTGACCACAAAAAACGTTATTGTGCTGGAAACTGTAAATGTTTTCTAAATAACCTCTAACATTTCTCCCATTAAAAAAAAAATAATTTTTTTTTTTTGATAAATTGTTTCAAGCATGCATACAATGAACATGAGACTTGGCACAATAGCGTTCAAAGTATTATCTCCAAAATCTCCAGAGCAATGTTTGGGGTTTTTTGCTTATATTTGTACACACACACACTCTCAATATAGTGATCTGCAAACACGTCTTTGTTTGTCATGTCTTCTATTTCTCAGATTCAAGTATGAGATTCAGATGGTAACAGAAAAAAGCTGATACATCACTATGGCCATTTAGATCTGTAAACAGTATGGAAACAATAAGTTCTTTAAAATATTTCACCAAGAAAATTGTTTCAGTATTTTTCTTTTTGTTTAACATATTTTCAGGTATCTGCACTTTAATCAAATAGAAACGTTGGAACCTGAATCCTTTACTCATCTTCCAAAACTTGAAAGGCTGTAAGTTTGTTTTTCTTGGGGTAAGATTCAGAAGACAGCTTGCTTCCTTGTTTGGATTAAATCAAACATTTGAAACTAAAATATAATATTTTTATCATTGCCATAGATTGTTTTTAAGCCAATTTTTTTTACTGTAACTACTACGTAGTCTTTCCAAGAGTACTTTGGTGAGGCTGACCTTACAGGCTTGCAGAAATGAGCATTGCCTGTGGTTTATTTTTCTTTTTCAAAACTACTTCCCAAAGATCTGTGATCAATGTTTGGCCTAAAATAAATGATATGAATGAAGAACTAGACTATTTATTTAGAACCATTTTAATTTCTAATTTGAATGCTTACGAACTCCCTGCCTTGTAGTTACTTATGGCTTCTTTTTCCCCGCATGGGCATACCCAAGTACACCCTGGAGGCCGCTTAAAAAATAGCAGACAATGAGTTGCTGAACAGGTTAATTTTTTTTTTCTTAAATTTTCTTTTAGAAAATTAGATTAATTTCTCTTGAAAACCTTCCAGAAGTATGTAAATTAAATGAATACATCACAAAATCTGAATTATTACAGGCATATTTCTGTTTTTAACAGGTTTTTGCATAACAACAGAATAGCTCATTTGATTCCTGGAACATTTAGTCACTTAGAATCTATGAAGAGACTGTAAGTAAATTGAATTATTATTGAACTAATGAAATCTTAAATAACCCAATTAGACTTTATCTTCTCTTGCAGTATTTATCTTCCTTGCAAATGCCTTTTATGGTGTAATTGTTTAAATTTTTTTTTCTTAACTGTGCTCCAATTGTTTATGTGCATAGATTGAGAACATTGTTTTGTATCTATTTGCTTTAGTTGCTAACTGAAGTTTATTTCCTGTATGAGGATTATTTGTAATCATGATTTTGATTGTGATCAAATCAGGAATGATTTGTAATCATTGTTTTATAGACTAAGTAATATATATAGGTTATTCTTTGGGCAGTAAAAATAATACACATTCTTCTAATAAAAGCTACAAGCAAGTAACCATCACCTCTGTTGCATGTTGGCTGTTGTCTGTATTCACAGATAAAGGCATTGCTCCATTTACAGAGCCATGTTGATCCTAGCAAAGTGGCTGAGGCTTGCTAACAGAGCTGTGGCTGCTGCTTGTTTTGTGCAGGCGTTTGGACTCGAACGCTCTCCACTGCGACTGTGAGATCCTGTGGCTGGCGGAGCTGCTGAAGACGTACGCGGAGTCGGGTAACGCTCAAGCAGCGGCCACCTGTGAGTATCCACGGAGGATCCAGGGAAGATCGGTGGCCACCATCACACCAGAAGAATTGAACTGTGGTGGGTTTGCCACTTTCTGATGGCTTATTTTTAATGGGCTGCATGTACCTAAATTTGTTTTTTGGGAGAGTTAGAATTTATTGTTCTGTTTATTAACACTGATCGCCTCTGGTTAATATTGTTTATTTCTAGAACTCTCTCTGTGTTCCTTTTCTGTGTGCTTCTGACAGTACTGACTGCTTTTACCCTTCAGCCTATCTTTAATGAAACAAATATAACCATGTTTGAAATTTCCCCTTGAAGATCTAAAGGTGATTATCCTGAAGGAGTTTATTTTTCCCTTTTATGTTTCAGTTCTGATCATAACAGGATTGTCAACTAAGGTCTATGGTGTTGCATTAATATTATTTGGTGTCATTTATTCCCTTCTATATGAGGGAAAGGAAGGAAAGAAGCTTTACTGAATTGCTCCTGATGACACAGTTCCGGCCTTTAAATTTTTTGTTGATGTAGGAATTGGGGTTGGGCCACTGAATTTTTTTTTTTTACTCAGCTGTAATTAATAGGAGTGCCCCACACAGCCACTGGAATCCTCTGCCACTGAGGATTAATGAACAAGCACCTTTGTAACCCTTTTGTTTGTCCTTCAAGGACTATTCCTTGAAGGAATCCTTGATGATTCCTTCATCCTAGAGGTACAAAAGCTTGGCCCCATGGGCACCCATGGGACTTGGTCCAGCACCTCTTGTGTTCTGAAATCAAAATACAGATTTCTCCTCAAGCTACGGGCATTTGCTTGCCCACCCACATAATGAAGCCAAGGTATAAAATAAGGAACTTGTCCTTTTGGTTATGAGTTGGATATAATTGTGATCAAGAGAACTATGACCATAAGCATCTACAAGGTTCTTGAAAAAGATAGTACAAAGGGAATTTGGTGCAAGAATAATGCATATGGCATCCTACCAGCTCTTTGCACATCTAAGGAGCCTGATAAGGAAACTGCAGGAAGCAAGCTGTGCAAATTATTCTGTGAGGCAGGTTAGGCACTGATACTTATCTAGAGGAAGTTATTTTAAATGGCACTTGTGCTTGCTGCTTTAAAGTTTTTCCTTCATAGGCAATTTGAATCTCTGTTCAAATAAATAAAACATTTGCTTTAGAACCTGATACAAATTTGCACAATCCATTTCCAGTCTGCTGAAAGGTCCTAAGGAACAATAAAGCAGGTCAGAAATCCTGCAGTCACTTTTACACAGGAAAACTGCATTTAATCCTGACTAAGCATATACATATTTTAAGTCAAAACATTTGTGAAAAGTATTTTTTGCAAGATGTGTGGAAATATTTTTATTTACCAGTTTTTAGTAGTTTTAAAAAAAGTAAGAGTTCCTTGTATGTTTTATTGTTGATATAGAGAGGCCAAGAATTACATCAGAGCCTCAGGATGTGGACGTTACCTCAGGGAATACAGTGTACTTCACTTGCAGGGCTGAAGGCAATCCTAAACCAGAAATTATCTGGCTTCGAAACAAGTAAGTTTGAAAGAGAAAGAGAGAAACTTGATGTAATTACATTTACCTCTTTGTGTGTACATTTCTGTGTGCATGTCCATGTGCTGTATATGGTAATATATGAAATAGTTACAGCAAAAACATGCTATAATTAAAATAAGCATATGAAGTAATGATGGCCCATAGCTTTTTAATTAATATTTCCAAACGTTTAAGAGCTGGTAACTAGAAAGTATTATTACTCTAGTACTATTTGTAAGATGTTCAGCTGTAGTATACCTGCAAAGCTGCTCACACCTGTAATACTAAATCATTTATATGTAAGTACCAGGCAATCCACTGTGGACATGTTGTATGTACAGTCTGTGGATAACTTAGCATTTGCATATGTTTTGGGGTGGAGCAAAAGATACTTTTTTTAAGGACTCCAGCTGGATACAATTAAAGTTTCAGAGAACTCTTTCTGGAGCCCTAGCTCCTCAGAGGTATCTTCCCTTCAAGGTTGAGCTCTGTCCCAGGAGAGGAGAAAGACCTCTGTTTCCAGCCTCCTCAAACCAATACATGGAGGGCAGGCAAGTCTTTATGTCATAAGACTGTAGTGTAATTCAGGTTGGAGGAGATCTCCAAGGTTGGAGGAGGTCTCCAGTGCAGCCTTCTGCTCAAAGAAGGATTATACCAGGTTGCTTTATCCAGATGGCTCTTAAAAGCCTCTAAGGGTGGAGAACGCACAAGTTGTCTGGGCAACCTGCTGTGTCTCTTTTCCTCACCACTTAGAAGATGGGGGAAGGTTCTATAAAAGATGACTATTTTTCAGCACACCAAGGGCCAGCCTGCTGCAGAGTGGCTGCTCAGGCTGTGCCCAGAGCCTGGCTCCCTCCAGCTGCACTGGGCACAGCACAGCTGAACCAGCCTTGTGCCAGCACATTTCCCCCTTAAACTGCTGTGAACTTAAAATGGACACATGAACTGTGAGTTTACCATCAGTGAATCAGACTTTGGCTTAATAATGCTCTTATACAAATCTGACCTGGAACATAAATTCCCTTGCAGTTTCTATAAAGCATTTTAATTTGTCAGTTGCTGACAAAATGGTATGGTTTAGAGTCCTGGTTCTATATCTTTCTGCTGATGTCAGAGAGAACCCTTCATGCAGCAAAGGTACAGCATTTATGGAGTATGTCAAGAACAGAGCCTTGAACTTGAATGGCATAATTATTTCTTTAAAATTTTCTCTGGCTCGTGTATTTATAGTACACAAAGAAAACGTATTCAGAATACACATATGAGTTTTAAGAAGAAACTTGAGCTTGGGGTGAGGGATTATTGACTCTGGCTGGTTTCCTGGCTGCATGAATGAGAGCAGAGCTGTTTGCAAGGTAGTTGAATATGGCAAGATTTCAGTCAAAAGCCATCAACCTGTTGAGCAGTATGTTGAATAGATTAGTAGTCTGGGTTTTTTATATGAGATGAGATGTGTGATCTCATCCCTCCTCTGTGCTTTCTTCATTGTGTAGTGAGAAAAAATTTCTTTAATAAAACCCCTTAAGACTTCTTAGGTTACATCACAGAAACTCATCCATGACCTAACCTGAAGACCTGACCTTTTATTTTAAACCAGTACAAAATATAATCAGGTTCATTAGTGCTTCTTGAACAATCCAGGCAGAGGTAGGTACAAAGATGGTTTTATAGCAACTAACTTCTCTCCTAGTAGAAAGTATCTTGAATATTGAACTTGCATGACATACTTCCAGTGGAAACAGTTTTAATTGTTTTGCCCACTAGATCAGCCTTTTAAAGACTAGGTATGTGTATTTTCTCACTGTTTTTTCCCTGTAAGCTTTTCCTCATAAAATTATTTTAACTTTTCATTTTGAAGATGCATTGCTTGCCTACGCAAAATAGTTTTATGATTTGTTTTTCCTCTTCTTCTCTTTAGGAGAAAATGTAAAGTTCCATTATTTTTAACAAAGTAAAACTTTTTTCCCCCACAAGTTATCTTGAGTAATTTATTTCCTGGGTTTTATTAATTGGCAGTTTTCTGCACTTGTGATATAAAGTTTTAACTCTAGCAGATCCTTTTCTTCTCAGTAATGAGCTCAGTATGAAAGAAGATTCCCGTCTAAACTTGCTAGATGATGGCACGTTGATGATTCAGAATACTCAAGAAACAGACCAAGGCATTTACCAATGCATGGCAAAAAATGTGGCTGGAGAAGTGAAAACTCAGGAAGTTACTCTTAGATACTTTGAGTCACCAGGTAAAGAACATTAAGTCTGAATTTTGCATTCAGATAGAGAGTTGTTTGGATAATAAGATTGCTAAAAAATAAAATCCTTTGGCACTTGATATGTAAATTTGTTTGGCTTGGGCATCTTAAGACCTAGATGATGAAGCTATAATATCCCTAGAACAAAAATACAACTCAGCTAGTTAATTAATATGTTTATTGTAGTATGCAATTTATATTATAGTCTTGTAGGCTGTAGAAGGGTTAGGAAAAGAGGCTTTGCATTGTAACATTGCTCAATGCAGTAGCGTTCTCTCTGGATACCAAAAACCACAAGCTGCTGAAGAGGCCACTCATGGAAGCTTCGGTACACCCTGTGCAGCCATCCTTGCTAGATTGAGAACATTGTTTTGCTAGAAGAACCTTTTAGCTCTGTCTAGCCAAGGCCTCATGTTTGTAAGGACTAAATTCCTGTCCAGAACTGTAATGTTTTTAAAACAGAGTTTTTGCTGTGAGAACATTTTGTTTTGACACACAGCACCAGGTAAACTTTAAATGTCACTGCAAATTACTCATGTACTTAAGAAAAGTTACTTAAAATGTAGCTTAATCAGTTTTGGCTTTTGTGCACTTACAGCAATTTTTAGCCTGTTTGTGTTTTGGGTCTCATTGTCTATGCATCTGGAGAGACCTTTATAAAGATCAGCATAGGAGAGCAAAATGTTTGAAAATAGTTTTAATGGGACCTGAGAAAAAAATTCAGAGCAATTATAAGCTTTTGTTTTCATCTATTGATGTCTGCAGTTAGATTAGATTTTAAGCAAGGCAGAGTTTGCACTGAGATTAGAGGTATGCTGGAACAAAGCTATTAAACCCCTCCAGGTGTCCCCAGTTATAGACTATATTTATTTAAATTAGAGCTCTGCAAGCTAAAAGCTGCATTTAGGCATTGCTGTTTTCTTACAGCCCGGCCAAGTTTTGTGATTCACCCACAAAATACCGAAGTGCTGGTTGGGGAGAGTGTTACCTTGGAGTGCAGTGCAACCGGGCACCCTCAGCCACGAATTACCTGGACCAAAGGCGACAGAACCCCTCTACCAAATGACCCTCGAGTCACAATAACTCCATCAGGAGGACTTTACATACAAAATGTAAAGCAGGAGGACAGTGGCGAGTACACCTGTTTTGCAACTAACACCATAGATAACATCCATGCGACTGCATACATCATAGTCCAAGGTAAATAATGTTAAACTAGGAGAGACATATTACTTGAAATTGTGTGGATTTGTCTTTTCTTCTGAGTTGACAGAGCCAAACTAAAAACATAAGAGTTTTTACTTCTAACTGCACTATTGTAGTCCATAGGGAAGTTGCTATACATTTCACACAGAGTAGGATATGATATACTATTTACATTTCATTGATTATTATCAGAAGTTTAATGTTTTCAAATGGTAAATTCTTATGTTTCGTTTGCATGAAGGAACAAACAAGCAGTGTCAAATTTTTGAATAATTAAATGTTTTCTTTAGAGATTAGAATTTGGGCCTGGAGAACTAGAAATTGAGTTTTGAATACAGATCTGTGCCACTTTTCTTTTGTCGACACTTCAGTGAATGTGGAAACATTTTCTGCTGAATTTGATAGAAGCTGTCTTTCTGCCAGCTGAGGCATTAGCGCAGCTTTTCTGCAAAGCAAAAGTCAAAGTACTCTAACTTGTGATTGCAATAATATTGGTGTTGTATGTCAATAGTGTGACTATAAAGTATTTGAGATCAACTATCAGAAGTTTCCTCTATATATAGATTATATTTTTTACAAACACTTTCGTGCTGGAACTTTTATTTCCAAAATACTTTAAGTAACCTTTAAATTTGTTTGCTTCTGGTCTCATGTTAAAATCTTTAGCTGGCAAACAGTTTAGATTGCAAATGGCTTTTTAATGAGTTCTAAAGCTATACAAAACAACTTGTCTGGGTGGTTTGTTCATTTATTACCAGTGGATAATTGTGTTTTGAGAGCTGAACAAATACTTCTCCCACAGCGAGTAGTTAGTGCACAGTGTTACTGCGGAGTCTGGCCCACGCTCCACTCATTGCTTTCATGGAAGCAGCACAAGAAGGTTTTAGTTACATTACTTCTTCTTCACAATTTAACTTGTGAAGTTTTGAGAGAAAGAGAAGATAATATTTTTAATCCAGGGAAGACTCTATGTTTGATTCTACAAGTCTTACTGTACCTCTTATTTTGGATCTGTCACAGTAGATCCCACATGCCCTCATGGACATCAGGGCCAGGTTGTGAGAGAGATGCTCCTTTTGCACAAGTGTCTGCCATAACTCTCTTCTCTCTAGGGGTCACAATATAAAAGAATTCTGTTAGCATCTCTCTTCCCACCAATATAAGCTATTTCACCTTACACAGGAAATAGTATGTAATTTAGTCATGCATTTTTCTTTTTTTTTTTTTTTGAAATGGCTTTATTCCTCTTCTGTAGCTCTACCTCAGTTTACTGTCACTCCACAAGACAAAACAGTGATTGAGGGACAAACCGTTGACTTCCCTTGTGAAGCACAAGGTTATCCCCAGCCTGTTATTGCCTGGACTAAAGGAGGTAAGTATGTTCCATTCTTACTTTTAAACTACCAGGATATTTTATCAGTCTTACTGGAATCACTACTTTACTGAAAGGAACTGCATGTATTTGTTTAGATGCTTCAGTCTCTGAAGGAAACAGAGTTCATCTCTTTCTCCTTTAACTGGGAAAGGCAAGGTCCCACAGGAGATAGCTGCCCAAGCATTTTTCATTATTAAGTAAAAAAGAGTCACTACAATACGTGTCCATAATAGATTCCTAATAATAAATGTTTATTAAATATGAGGCAAATTACATGTAGCAGTATGTATCACTGCTGTTGTACTGCAGAAGAAATGGAGATGGCTGTCATTACCTGGAGGTCTGAAATTAGGTGGGATGTGCTCTCTTCAGAAACCAGAACAGTCCAGCCTGTAACTGAACCAGCATCTCTGTCCCTTAATGCACATTGACAGAAACAACGGGGTGCACTCTGCTGACTATTTTATCAAGTTATGGCTCTAAAGGCATTAAGCCAAATCCAGCAGGAAGAAATATTGTAGTGGATGTTTTATCAGTAAGCAAAAATTCCATTTGATTTGAGTGAAAAAACTCTAACAGGCTAAATAACTCTTAGGAAATTTTAAATTATGGTACATAAAGCAGATTCTTAACAAACTGTTCATCATTTTGATGCTGATGTTGTCCCTGTTTCTCCCTCTACTTAGACTGCTCCAATCAAATGAAATGTCCAGAAAGGGAGGATAGGGAACAGACACTGATGTACATCCATTTTTCTTATATTACATTTTTTCAGAGCTGTGTGTATTTTTCTGTGGATTATCTAGGCCTAGGCCAATGAGATAAATTGTGTCTTACACACATGGCAATAATATGACATGAGCAGTAACACATGTTGGTGTTTTTATACCTTCTCATTTGAATGCTTTATCATGCTCCTTAAATGAAAATATTTATTTCTACCACAGAGAAGCGATAAGAATTATGATCGTCTGCATATGTATAATGTGTTTACTTTTCATGCTTATCGTCTTAGAAGTAAAGGTTTTAAACTTTTTTTTTCTTGTTTGCTTTGTTTTTGTTTTGTTTTTTTTTAAAAATAAACTTTACTATTTTCCAGTGTTTTATCAAATTTAAAACTTGGGCTTCCCTTTTTGTGACACAAAGGGACTTTGTTGCTGTAAAGAGCAGATGATGTTGTTGTGTGTTTCAGGAGGCCAGTTGTCTGTTGACAGAAGACACTTAGTGCTGTCCTCCGGAACGCTGAGGATTTCCAGGGTTGCTCTGCATGACCAGGGACAGTATGAATGCCAAGCTGTCAACATTATTGGATCTCAGCGGATCGTTGTGTACCTGACTGTACAGCCTAGAGGTACAGCCCACGCACAGCTGCTGGGAAGAAAAAAAGAAAAAAAGAGAAATATTTAAGCTTACACTAAAATACTCAGTACCATGTGTGATTGTTTCCATCTCCTTTTAGATCCCAGGTGGTTTCCAACAAATAACGTCTGGATACTTACCAGTATTTGTGCTGGGTATCATTCATTTAGAACAGTCTGTCTTCTGGGAAAGATGTTTATCTAATTTACTATTTTTTTTTCTTGGTAAGAAGTGAAGGTTTGCTTTGAGGATGACAGTATTCCTATGCATTGAAAAATATTTTATTTTGTGAAAAGCCTAGTTTCCAGTAGGGCTCTATTGTGTTAGTTAAATGGTGTTATTAACATAATGTTTCATGTCCAGAAACAGAACACTTTATTTTACTGAAGCAGAATGAACTTCACAAAGAAAAGTCATTCCTTGTACTGAAAATAAACTGACACAAAAGAAAGTCCTACAACACCAACCCGAAACTCCCATTTTTATGCTTTTTTTTCATTAAATTCTAAGTAAGTTACTTCTAGGATAAATTATTATCATATTAACATTCATAATTTATTTAGGTATTTGATATTTAACTGAATTCAAGGAGATAAACATATAATTCAAAGCATTTCTTTTTACTGACCTAATTTAGTAAAAGGGGCTCAAATGAGTTTAGAAGTTTGTCAGAAAAAATTCTATTGATTTTTCTTAGTTAAGAGTAGTATTAGGAGGTGGATTTGTCAAAATTGAGATAATTTTTAAACTTATATAAAATGTTGATTAAAATTATGTAAAACAAGTATCAGTTTAAAAAAGTTTTATAGCTTTCCAGCTGTGTTAAATTTCACTGGATTTGAGTAAAGTTTATTAAAATAATTTTTGTGCAACTCAGGTTGCAAAATTCAGTCACCAAAAGACAGTAAATATAAGATTGAAGGCTGAATATGTAGCATGAAATTGGAGCTCTGCACAGATTTTTTGCAATGCTGTTTTTAATTGTGCAAGAAGAGAAATTTTCTTCTTTTGGGCTTCTAACAAAAGGACTGTTCATCTGAGGAATGTTTAGTCATTGGTCACTGTGGTTAAATCAGTGTTAATAAATACAGATTAATGGTTCAGGTCTGTTTGCTGGCATGACTCAGCTCACATCCACAGAGCCAGACTCTCTTACCTCCCAGAGCTGGGCATCTGCCTCTGGATGCCTTATTTGAACTGGTTTCTGGTCCTTTACAGGCATTTGTGCACAGTTTAACAGTAGGACCAGATTTGGTTGGTAGTATAAACAACTGCAGTGGAGACAAATACTTCTCTGTAAAAGCACAGCCCTTCACCCTCTCCCACTCCCTCCTAAATATCAGTACCATGACATCAGTAACACAGCAGTATATGTTACAGCAGAAATAGAATTCTTTATGTCGTCATAATCTTGTCTGTACTTCTTATGATGATATCTGAGTGCCAGGCATCAGTTTGGATTTGAAGAAAATTAGAGTTTAAAAACACATTAATTTTATTCACAGTGGATTTAGGTAACAGCGTACTCTGTCCTTAGAATGCATGCTTATCTAATCGTCAAGGTGATTTTTTGATATTTTAAGGGCTGAGGCTCATAGGTGTCATGGATGTAGGAGCTCTGTAGGAGCTCTGTCAAGACTCAGTGCCTCAGCAAGTCAGGCTGAGAGACTCAGTTGAATGAGTTGTGGAAGGTTTTACTTTTGTTATCTAAGAAATTGCAGCTGTTGCTACTTAAAAAAATTAAAACAACAAAAAATTGAAAGAAGTTAATGCAATATTAATTCTAATGACTTTGTACAGGTTTAGCTATTAACAGAAATATGTTTCAGAGCTCTAAATTCATAGAACTTTAGTGGTTTTGACAACTACTAGCCTATTATGTTAGAGGTTAAGAGTACTTTAAAATCATCCTGAAGCAGACATCAGGAGTAAGGTCATAGAATCATTAAGGTTGGAAAAGACCTTTCATCAAGTCCAGCTGTCAATGTGGCACTACCACCATGTTCACCATTAACCCATGTCCTTAAGTGCCATATCCACACATTTTTTGAACACTTCTAGGGAGGGTGGCTCTTCCCTAGACAATCTTTTCCAGTACTTGACAACCCTTTCTATGCAAAAATTTTTCCCTATATCTAATCTAAACCTCCTCTGGCGCAACTTTAAGGGCGTTTTGTCTTTTCCTGTCGCTTGTTACCCAACCTTCTCTGGACATGCTCCAGCACCTCAATGTCTGTTATGTAGTGAGGGGTCCACAGCTGGACACAGGACTCGAGGTGTGGTGTCAACCAGTGCTGAGGACAGGGGGACAATCCCTGCCCTGGTCCTGCTGGCCACACTATTGCTGTTACAGGCCAGGATGCCATTGGCCTTCTTGGCCACCTGGACACACAGCTGGCTCATGTTCAGCCACTGTCAGCCAGCACACCCAGCTCCTTTTCCACAGGGCAGCTTTTCAGCCACTCTGCCCTCAGCCTGTAGCACTGCAAGGGGGTGGTGTGATCCAAGGGCAGCACCTGGCTCTTGGCCTTGTTGTACCTCATACAATTGGCCTCAGCCCATTTATTCAGCCTGTCCAGTCCTTCTGTGGAGTCTTTCTACTCTCCAGCAGATAAACACTCCCACCCAACTTGGTGTTGTCTATGACCTTGCTTAGGGTGCACTTGATCCCCTCAGCCAGGTTACCGATGAAAATATTAAACAGGGCTGGCCCCAATACTGAGCCCTGGGAACCCCCCTTGTTCCTGGTCACAAACTGGATGTGACTCCATTCACTAGTATCTCTGGGCCTGACCATCCAGCCAGTTTTTTATCCAGCACAAAATATGTATCCACACCATGGGAAGCTAGTTTCTTCAAGGAGAAAGGAATTTAATCCCTAAAAAGAAGTTATAAGCAACTAAAAGCCGGCAGATAGAATCGTGTAATAGATTAAGAGATATTCAGTAACTGATAAAAACAGAGTGCTGACCTATCTTTTGATCATCTTTTGCATGAGTTGTATTTCATACTTTATCAGTGTATCATTTGGCTTTTTTAGTGACTCCTGTATTTGCCAGTGTTCCCAGTGACATGACAGTGGAGGTTGGCACAAACGTGCAGATCCCATGCAGTGCTCAAGGAGAGCCAGAGCCAGTCATTACATGGAATAAGGTACTACATATTCAGTTATTGCAGAAAGGCAGTGGCCTTTCCATCTCTTCATAATTAATTATTGAAAGAGCACATTGTCAAATTATTGCTTCCTATGGTATCTGAAAACATTACATGAAGTCCAGTCAGTAAGTATTTAGTAAAGAGCATGTATATAGTTACTAAACTTGAATTTTATATAGATAAATATACATATGCATTTATGCAAATTATTATGAAGACCAGCTAAAATTCATAATGTATGCCTTAAAAGTTCTGTATTTACTGACAGTTCTATGTGAATAGCCTACTACTATTCACACTTTCAATGATATTATTGATATAAAACAATAAGAAATGGTGTATTGGAGCAATTTGCTACTGCAAGGTTGAGACCAATCGGTATAGGCTTTGGTAACTTTCTGGTAACCTCTTAATGCCTTTGATTTCTATTGATGTAATAATTGCTATATCAAACTATAGAATATTAGCAGAGTTACCAGTGAATTAATGAGTTGCTAATATTGATATCCAATTTTTCTGATTATATGCTTCTCTCCATTAGTGGATATTAAAAATTCACTCTAATGAGCCTTAAATAGCTTCTAAATGTATAGCACATGAAGAACTGATATACGTAAAGCTATTGAGATCTATTTCAGTTAGTTAATTTTAAGAGAAATAAAATATGTATGTTCTCAAGTGGTCATATCTTATTTTTGGGTCGTCTTATGTGGTGAAAGCCTATTAAATACTTTGATTTGTAATAATGAGTAATTTTAGAAGTAAAGAAATACACTGTAAAATTTAGAAGTACATCTGATTCTTCTATATAATCTTATCTAAATCCATCTGTGAACTTGGCATACAAAATAGAAATATAAAATAAAAAAGTAAAAGCAGAGGAGAAAAAGATGAAAAAATCTTTTTGATTTTTGAATGAAATGAAAAAAAGAGAAAAAGACAAAAAATCATGTATGAACAAGACTGTGTTTTGAATCAGTCAACTTTGGTCTTTTCTGCAGGATGGAGTACAGGTAACTGAGAGTGGAAAATTCCACGTTAGTCCGGAGGGATTTCTCACCATTCGCGATGTTGGCACAGCCGATGAAGGTCGCTATGAGTGTGTTGCCCGCAACACCATAGGATACTCCTCTGTTAGCATGGTGCTTAGTGTAAATGGTAAGATACATGACTCAGTATGACTCAGGTTGTTAGTTTTGTCCTAATTGTCCAACGTGTAAGATGAAACAAAGTTGCCAAAATACTAAATTAGTTATTTTATTCATGTTTCTATTTTCCTCCCATGATTCTTTCTTTTTTTTTTCCATATTTTAGTAAGATGGTAATGTCATAATAGATATATCTCTAGGTGTTAAGCTCCAAAACCAACTATGCTTTGGGCTCATGTTAATCTTTCATCTTTCTTCTTGAGATATTATTTAGAGCTTTTACAATTTGCTGGTCAAATACCCAGTCTAATTTTTAGAAATAACTTGACAAATGTCTTCTGGCATCTTCAAAGGGACGCTTACGGCATGTCATTGAAAATTAGGCTGCAACTATTGCAAAACTGTTCAGGAAAGTCATACAGACCTCAAGAAGCTAAAAGAGAAAACAGAAAGAAAAGGAGAATATTTGATCTTGTTCTAATTATTTGAAAGTAATAATGGCAAATAATAGTTATCAATTTATTATTATGCAATAAATGGCAATAAGCTAGTAAAAGAAGCTAAGGAAATAAATTTGCTGCAAGGATTGACCATAGCGCTTTTCTGACTTATTGACTAAAACTGGTGATTTTTCAGTTTAATTTTTGATGGAAAATTAAAGAAACAGTTTGATTTCTGTCTCTCAGTAGGTAATATAAGACAATATTTTTGTATCTTCAAAAGATTAGTATTATTAGTGATTTTTTTGGTATTTTGAAGATTAGCATGAAGATATCTTCAATATATTAGATATTGTTTCCCAGTGTTATTTGGGATGTTGTGTATTTTGTTTACTAAATTGATAAAGATGTATCACTGATTTTTTTAATGTATTGTTTGCCATGGTATCAATATAACTATGATGTTACCTGTCTTAGGTTGCTTTTAGTAGACTTTTATACTTCCTTCTATGAAAAATATTTTTTAATCTGTAGAGATTATTCAGGAGAGAAAAATTATAGGGCTAGAAATCATTCAGTAATAAGTTTTCATCTACATGTCTGAAGTAGAAAAGGAAAGAAAGTTTATGAAAATCAGTTAATCTGGCTACTCTGCAGATGCATATCAAAAAACATTTTTGTTTAGGAAAGATTAGCTAGTTCTCAAGTCACTAAGAGTCCTGAAAAATGAAACCATAAATTGAAATAAAACCCCAGTGGAAATGAATTTTATTCACTTAGTACAAGTGTAAATTGATCATTCTCATCTGCTGAAATCAGATGCAATAAGCAAAATTACTTATTAGCTGATTTGCAGTAAATAATTGTAATGTGGGTAATTTCTTCTAAACTGTAGCATAAATAAACCTAAAATGGAGTGAAACTCCATTTAATTGATCTGCATTCCATCTGAAACCATAAATGATACTGTCAAAATGTCAAAGAGGACCAGTGGACAGATTAGAAGTACTGGTTAATTGCTGTGAGGATAGTATTTATAATGACATAGCCAGAAATGCCTGAAAACTTGCATGGCATCAGTTCTTTTAAACAGGGGAATGTTTTATTAATGTTTCTAAACCAAAACACTTTCCTAAGATTGAGACCAAGTAAAAGCAAGTGTATAGAAGCTGGGAACAGGTTTTGCTGGCTGTGTTAGATAATATTTTAAAGATGCTTTTCTTTAGCCATTTTCTTCTGACCTTTTCCACTGTTTTGTAGAAGTCATTCCCCCTCCCTGCCCAGATTAAAATAAAAGTATTGTGTGAGACTCTTATAAGGAACTTTAATCTTTTGACATTTATCAGTCTACAAAAAGAACTGCTAGCAATAAATAATCTAAATAAAAATCAAGTACAGAATAGTTAACATCTGACCAAGGTTTATAATTCAGCCCATGTATACCATTAATCAGACAGATAACCCACAAGTAAACACCAAGTTTACATCTAATGTAGACAGCACTAAAGAGGGTAACCAGCCACTGGACTTGTACGGATGCAATTTTGCACTGTTCGCGTCATTCAAGGCATACAAACACACTGAAACAACTAAAACTTTAAATTTATACATGTAAATGACATTTCTTCCTAAAATAAGTAGCTTATCTGATAGTGTTTCTCTATGGTTGCTATTGAAATGAAGCTGTCAAGCAAGTACAGTTGGTAATTAGGACCGATCAGGGACTACTGCCCTCAGGCAGTGTGGAAAGGGTCAGCTGATTTTGGATGCTGGGAATATATTTTCAAAAGCCTGAGACTGGCGTCAGGGCACAGAAAGGGGCTTCATCTGCAGCTATAAAGTTCCAGGGACTGTTTTACTTGATGGTATAGATGGTTAAGTTAGATTAAGTGGGTCTAGACTATGAAACTCATGTAGAGGCAATTTAAGTTGCCACTTAGGAAAGAATAATGAAAAGTTGCCTAGGGAAAAAAAAAAAAGAATTAATGAAAAGCTTATAAACAACAGTTTTTATGTCAGATGATTTTGTACATCTGCTGATTTTATACCAGTGTATTTGCTTTGGACTTTTTCCCTACTTTACCCTTCTTCCTGTGTGACTTCTCCAATCTAAACACACTCTGGAAATTGTTAGCTGTTGCCCCTGGATTTGGTAGTTCTTAGTTTAGACTGCAAGGAAGGTTATTAGTCCTACATAGTTTGTACAAACATCCGGCTGCAACAAAGTACTGTATAAAAAGGCCTATGCATTATTGAGTTTCCAGTGTTGTGTACAGCTGTTAAATAGCATTTAAGCATGGGAGTTTTAATCTAGTATCACAAAGATAATTGTAAAGTAGGAAACAAAGTAGTGATCTAAATTAAAAAAATATTTACTGCCCTTTAAAATTAATCTGTGTTGCTTATTATACTAAGACCAGGAGAAGAACAATGTTAATTTATGTTCATTCAATTATGTAAATTATGTTCATTATGTACCACTTGCAGCACGTTCCTATAAGCCCTTTCAGTTCTTACATTTAATTCAATACTAATTCAGAACTAGCTGAAATCAAAGGGGAAATCTGCATTCATTTCAGTGGTTATAGGTCAGGCTCTTGATACCAACACCTGAAACCTTATAATACAGCAGAAAAAAACCCTTAATAATAATAATTTTTTTATTTGATCATCTCTATTTGAAATTGTAAGCCTAATTAAAGGACAGCTAAACACTGTATGCATTTATCTTAACTTTATCTTGGTTTTGAGTTATAAGCTAGATGACTTTTAAGCTTAGGTTAACTTCTGTTTTAAATTAATTTTGTTCTACTTTAATATGTCTTGATAGAATTCCAAAATGGTAAAGAATTTTATATTTGGATGAACTAACATTTAAAGAACAAGGGTTTACTTTGTAGAACTGAAATGATGTCGTGTCTAGACTCTGTTTTATGGAAGTATCTTTTTGTGTGTGGCCATTTTTGCAATAACATGTGAATTCCTTTTTCTCTAGTTCCTAATGTCAGCCGAAATGGAGATCCTTTTGTACAAACGTCAATTGTGGAAGCAATTGCAACTGTTGACAGAGCAATAAATTCAACACGTACACATCTGTTTGACAGGTATCTCCTTTTTTTTTTTTTTTTTAATTGAGAAGTCAGAATTAATTTTGCATATACTAGAAATAATGGGAAATTTATTAAACAAGAAACCATTTTGTTACTTAAAAGGCATTGCTAATGTCTGGTTGTTTCTGAGAATACTAACAGTTTAACATGTAAGGATTCCTATTGTTTATACAGTCCTGCTGAGGTCTCTGTTCACTGCGTCAGTTCTGCTGAGATAACCTGTATTAAAATGCTACTAAATACTTAATTACTACTAAATATTTAAATTTTTATTATTTTATTGATTTTTTTCTTCTTGGTTTGCTTTCCATTTTGAGATGATTTACCAAGGTATGTACTAATCATGTTGCTGAACATTTACATGATTAATGTAGTGCTGTTGTTTTGTAACTCCTGTGTACACTTACTATTTTTTTCCAAATTATCTATCAGTCGTCCTCGTTCTCCAAATGATTTGCTAGCCTTATTTCGATACCCAAGGGACCCATACACTGTTGAGCAAGCAAGAGCTGGGGAAATATTTGAAAGGACCTTACAGCTTATTCAAGATCATGTACAAGATGGTTTAATGGTTGACCTGAATGGAACAAGTCAGTATTCTTTCCTTTTTCTTTCTGTTTTGACATGTATTTGCCTTTTTAAGTCATTATACTTCAGGAGACATTAATTTGCTGAGGTTTGGTCCCAACTGCAGAACCATTACATTGGAATCAGTGAAGTATTTGACTTTGCAAAACTTTACCAAATTCCATCCTTGATTTGCACATTGTTCACTATGTAACTGAGCTCTACAAGTGGAGTGTTTTCTCTCACACTGACATATTAGGAAAAAGTTCAGATTCTGATTCTTCTGCTGGTTGAACTTAGTATAATGGAAGTGCATAATGTATCCTGTTTGTTAATTCTCTGTGTGTTTATTTATTAGGATCATTGTCTCATAGCAGAACAGACTTTTCTGTTGTGTGTTAAAAATAAGCAGTGTTTTGTTCCTGTTTCTTTAAGAAAAACCATTTAATACAGCGTACCTTGGCAAGGAGAAAAGATGACATAACAAGAATGGTTTGTATACCTTATAAACTGAGGTTTCTGCATGTACCACAATAGTATTCAAAGAATTATTTGCTATTTTATAAATGAGTTTCAAATTAAGCTAATTGCTTTGTTTAAAACTGCCGTGATGTAATGAGAAATACAGTTCTTGTTGCTTTTTATAACTAGCAAAAAAAAAGTGTGAGATTTAATTTCTGTCTTTTAGGTATTGGATTCCAGTCAAACTCATGAAGTCCAGCTGGAATACATACAGCTAATGATTGTAGATATATGTGTGGATAGGCTTCAAACATAGGATTGAAGCATTTGGAAATAATGATAGAGTTTTAGGAGAGCTTTTAAGACTTGAGACATAGCCAAAAACTACACTGACAATCTAGAGGAAATACTTTTACTCATTATAATCTTTTTGATGTTTATAATTGAGTATTTATTGTAACTTCTGAAAATTTTAACACTGACCGTAAACTATCAAGTATTTATAAGACCAAAACCAACCAGCTTTGTGGTGTACTGTCACATTTACTAGTGAAAGCAGCTTGTTACTCATTATTAAAGCCCAGTAGAAAGTTCTTGATGAATTGTTTACCACAAAAACTTACTCAAAATTCTTTGAAGGCTGATGTATTATAAGAGCCACCCCATTTGGTTTGGTTCTCTGATTAGATGCATATGCAAGAATATTGAATATATATGCTATAAATATATAGTACTAGCAATATACAAAATGTGATGTGTGAGAACTGGGTGACTAGGATTCATAACAGTGAAACACCTAAGGTTTACCAAAAATGGCATTAAAACCTATGGATACTAGTTAATAAAAACAAAATTAGGCAACTTTCTGTGATACTGGAAATTCTGTTTGCAACCAGATCTTGCTTTTCAGACCTACAGAATCCAAAGAAACCTGGCTTTTAGGGAAACTTGAATAGTAAAACAAATCTGTTTTCTTTTAAATTTCCCAATACTCCAATTTTTAATAGTAATTTTTGTTCTTATTTAGTTTTATTTTGAAATGTAGAGCCAAATGAAAGGTGTTATTTAGCACTTTAGCACTGGGAACAGATGAGAAACGTGACAGTTTCCCAGTCAGAGATTTTTTTTTTTGTTGCAAAATCTTTGAATATCCCAATGAAAGACTATGGAGCAAAATTCTCCTCCGCAGTGCCAGACTGTATAACAAGGGGAATGGCCATTAATGGAGCTTCAGATTAGATGTTAGGAAACAGTTTCTCACCAGACCAGTGCAGCACTGAAACAACTAACCCAGAAAGGTGGAGGAGTCTCAGACTTTGCAAGTTTTCAAGCCTGCTGGACCAGGTATACAGGTATCTAGTGCTGGAAACTGCACTACTTCTAGCAGGAGCTTGGTCTGGATAAGAGGTCCCATATAATCAATATTTCTATGACTCTATGAAACATCTTACTTGCTTCAAAAAAAAAAAAAAGGTAATATGTGAATTGAGCTAGCCAGCTTCTAAGCACTGGAAATGCCCAGCACCCAGCCATTTAGAGAGCAGAGGCCAAGTTAGTGCCTACAATGGGAGAAGTAATTAAGGATTAGCAGCTGGCATCAGAAAGCCAAAATCTAATCCATCATGAGATATTACATCCCACTTGAGCTTCTAAAGAGAGAACCTGAGCCTTTTATTTTAAATTAGTACTGAAGGTCATTCCATCCAAAAGGTTCACAGTCAATTTTGGCTCTCGACTTAATTTCAGAAGTGGGAGTGGCAATCAGGATAACCTTAAATGTTTATTTGGATGAATAATTATCATAAGCAAAGGACTCCATAATGAATGATGATCATTTAAAAAGGAGTGTTATTATGAAGAAGATAAGTTTTCTGGGCGTAGTTCTAGAATTAAATTGCCTTGGTAGCCAGGATATTTTAATATGCTATCAATTATATCATCAAAGTGTTGCATTACCCAGTGGCACTTACAAGTTTTGCTCTGTAGTTTGTTTTTCTTTTTCCTACTATGGAATATTCCATAAAATAATTTCTGTATGTCTACATGAGCATGTTAGCTTTGCTCAGTGCAAGCACTAAATCTCTGATATCTTTGCTTTGATTGTAAACCATGTGGAGTACTCGTAGCCTGAGGCTGAGAAAACAGCTTCCCTGGCTGAGCATGGGTCAACCATGTCCCAGCTGGGCAACTTCGAGCAACGCTGTCCCTTTCAAGGCAAAGAGAAGGCTGGGCTTTAGGTAGTTTGTTTGCAATTGCCCTGCATTGTGGAAGGTGGCAGAGAGCCAGTTATGCCTAGCACATGTTTATGTGTTGAATTTAGATGAAGCCCATTGTCTTTGCAGGCACACTGGGACTGAGCTCAGGACTAAAAGTAACATTTCCCAACTGTATGCAATTAACCGATACCAACCTCTTGCAAAACTGCATTCAGTTCATATTTTTGAGTGTTTGCTGTCATGCTGGGAACCCCTCAAGCCTATGGGAGCACAGTACCCCTCTACACTCACTCATTTTCTTTTTTCCTTTTGTCTTTATACTGCTTGTTTGGTTTTATTCCTTACTGCAAGCTTTCCAGATCAAGATCCATGGTGGTGTATGAAGGTTTCTAGTTAGCTAAATGTACATCTATGATGCCAAATACTCCACCTCCTGGACTTATTCCTGGATCCTGGAACCTTGTTCATCCATATTCTATATCCATTAGTCACTCATGGTGTGCCTTTTGCTTTCGACCAGAGGCTCCTTTTTGAAGTTGTCCCCACTTATTGTTCTTTGGTATGATTTGTGATAGGGGTCTTGAACAATGTGAATTCTTTTCAACTTAAATGAAAAATCAGGTCCAGGCCCACATTCAGTCCAGGAGTACAAAGTAAAAATTTTCTGAAGGAAATCTACTCCTGGATACAGTAGGCATTCTTACTCAGCAGCAAACATTTCATTTTACTGAGACATTTCTGTTGATCTACACAAGTTGGTAATGTAGATGTAGCCAGAATTTTTCCCCCTGAAATTAAATCCAAATGTTACTAAGTAAAAAATCACTTTTACAATGATTCCTAATAGGCAGCAAGGACAAGGCACAGGCTGACTCTTCTACTATTTGCAGTCAGCCAACATTGTACTGGGAGGCGTTATGTTCTTCAGTCTTTCCACACACCATCACACCACAACAGAGATCTTGCAGTACATAACCTTAGTTTGAGGTTCTAAAAACATAACTCTAATGAATTACAGTATATATTTTGTATGTATTATTTTTCTATGAACTGAGAAAAAAATACAGGAAAATGATAAGTATGTTTTAGTCCCAGAGGTGAATGGTGTGGATTGCAGAGGAAATCTCTGCCAAATGCTACATAAACACTACTTTTGTATAGAAACTCATCCAGGGTAATGTGAATATGAGTTACTCCACAACATTTGTCCTAGAGATCATTCCACGTTTGGCTCTATTGCTGGAAGTATTTTATTTTTCATTGATTTTTTTTTCTTAAAATTTGGAATTTTCACTGTAATAAAGCAAAACAAAATAGTATTGCTCAGTGAATGAACAAGTCTCAAAAGTTAGTCTTTAAGTCCACTTAAGTTTTACTGACATTTTTTAAAATGCTTTTACTAATACGAGGAAAATGTTCTATTTGTCTCAATATGAGGCTTTTCTTTCAGAAAATATCTCTGCTTTCCTAAGTAACCAAATAATTAATGAGTTTCTTTTGTGATCATTTTGTAAAAGTTGCACTTGAATTGGTATTTTACAAAGTTTCTTCCTGACCTAGTGGTGGTGAAGTTGTTCAAATGACCTAATGCTCAAATATACATATATGATTATTGCTGTCCTTATCTAAAAATAGGGATGTTTAATCTGGTGGGAAATGTAAAATAAAACAAAAAACAAAATAGGATTTCAAATACATTCATAATCTGTGGGGGGACCGTGAGTCTATGAATTCTCTGATATTTTTCTATTTCTGTTTTCTCTTTCAGGTTATCACTATAATGACCTTGTATCCCCACAGTACTTGAATCTGATAGCCAATCTCTCAGGCTGTACAGCCCATCGACGAGTGAACAACTGCTCTGATATGTGCTTCCACCAGAAGTACAGGACACACGATGGAACATGCAACAACCTTCAGCATCCCATGTGGGGCGCTTCTCTGACAGCTTTTGAACGTCTGTTAAAGTCAGTCTATGAAAATGGATTTAATTTGCCTCGGGGAATTGAACCCAGAAGACTCTCTAATGGCTACGCACTCCCAATGCCTCGTTTGGTTTCAACTACTCTGATCGGGACGGAAACCGTAACTCCTGACGACCAGTACACTCATATGCTCATGCAGTGGGGTCAGTTTCTTGACCACGACCTTGACCTCACTGTGGCTGCACTAAGTGAGGCCAGGTTTTCAGACGGTCAACATTGCAGTACTGTTTGTACAAATGATCCTCCATGCTTTTCAATCATGATACCACCAAATGATCCCAGAGTTAGAAATGGCGCACGCTGCATGTTTTTCGTACGCTCCAGCCCAGTTTGTGGAAGCGGCATGACATCTCTCCTGATGAATTCTGTATACCCACGAGAACAGATCAACCAGCTGACTTCATATATTGATGCGTCCAATGTGTACGGCAGTTCAGACCATGAAGCACTAGAAATCAGAGACTTGGCAAGTCAAAGGGGTCTTCTGAGGCAGGGCATTGTACAGAGATCTGGCAAGCCCCTTCTTCCATTTGCCACTGGCCCACCAACAGAATGTATGAGAGATGAAAATGAGAGCCCAATACCCTGCTTTTTAGCTGGTGATCAGCGCTCTAACGAACAGTTGGGTCTTACCAGCATCCACACATTGTGGTTTAGAGAGCACAACAGAATTGCCACAGAGCTCCTGAAACTCAATCCTCACTGGGACGGTGACACAATATATCATGAAACACGCAAAATTGTTGGTGCAGAAATGCAACACATAACATTTAGCCACTGGCTCCCTAAGATCTTTGGAGAGGTAGGCATGAAGATGCTTGGCGAATATAAGGGTTATGATCCCAGTGTTAATTCTGGCATAACTAATGAGTTTGCAACTGCCGCTTTTAGGTTTGGTCACACACTCATTAATCCTTTTCTGTATCGACTGGATGAAAACTTTGAACCTATTCCACAAGGCCATCTACCTCTTCATAAGGCATTCTTCTCTCCATTTCGGATTGTAAATGAAGGAGGCATTGATCCACTTCTAAGGGGATTTTTTGGTGTTGCTGGTAAGATGCGTGTCCCCTCACAATTACTCAATACAGAATTAACAGAAAGACTCTTCTCCATGGCACGTACTGTGGCTTTAGATCTGGCAGCTATGAATATTCAGAGAGGCAGAGATCATGGAATTCCTCCCTACCATGATTTTAGAGTTTACTGTAATCTTTCTTCAGCTCAGACTTTTGAAGATCTGAAAAATGAAATTAAGAATCCTGAAATCAGGGAGAAACTTAGCAGGTGAGCCTGAGGTGAAGAAAAAGTCAATTATCTAAATGTGCATGCAAAAACCATAGCTAAATGTCTTATCTAGAAAAGGATACTTGCTAAGAAAGACTTAAAGAGATTTTTAAAGAAACTTCCATCAGTACCAGAAAACAGATATTAACAATTTCCAAATGCAGATAATTTCTCTACTTCTACATCTCTATGAACAGTAAGAGTATATACAGTATATATACAGTAATATATACTGTATGTGTTCATGAAATTATTAATTTGAAATGCCTAGTTTTGTAAATGCTGTTAAATATGAGTGCTATTTCAGCATAAGGTCATATTAAATGCCAATTTCATGCAAGTATTTAGAAGTCCATTTCCATTAATTCTGTACAGTGAAACAGATGCCAGTATTGTCCACTGTACTGTCATGTGGACATCCTTCACTACCAGTAATCAGTTCTTCTTTAGAGATTCAGTGTTTGAAATTAAGTCTACATCTACCTGCCACCCCTAGCTTATTTGCTCAGAATTAAAGACAGAGAATTAGTCTCAGCTACAGCAATATAAAAAGGGTGCACAGAGGCACAGGAAAGAGAAGTTATAAAAAAGAAACAATTCCAAGAAATCAGAAGAAAGCTGCTAGGAGAAAAAAAATTGCGGGCTAGGCACGCAGACCCATATGGTGTATACAACCTGTATTGCAGGATTTCTTGTGTATACACTCACATCTTGTTCACAAAAGATGTAGTGCTATCACTGCATTTTTTCTTGTTATTTGTATCTCTTAGCTTCACCATGTACTGATTATTTTGTAAATATAAAATATTTGTTTTTCAGTATTTGTATTTTTCAATTTGCAGGTTGTATGGCTCCCCACTGAACATAGACCTATTTCCTGCTCTAATGGTGGAAGACTTAGTTCCAGGGAGTCGACTGGGGCCAACCTTGATGTGTCTGTTAAGCACACAGTTCAGGCGTATTCGGGATGGAGACAGGTACATCATGGAAACCAAAATGAATTTTAACTTAAGGATGCTTCATAGCAGTTGCAACGTCATGTTTCAAAGAAACCCTCCATTTTATGTTCATTTATTATTTTAAAATATAACTGTAAAGATGAAGAATACATGTTTAAAATATTGTTAGAAGCTATGATTCTTTATTAATTCTGTTACTTTTTGTGGTGAATGTCATTCTGACCCCCAAAAACACAACAGGCAACACATGTTGAGTTTCCTTTTGCCAGATATTCAAGTCACCTTTTAGAAAAAGTGCATGATGCTTCTCATTGTTATTGAGTTATTTTATTGGCAAAGAAATTGTGGTTGTTACTTAAGCTTAGGTTGGAACAGTATCACTGTATATATAACCCCTATGCATACTACAGTACAAGCAGTTTGTGCATCAAATAAGTATTAAAAACAGAGAGGTTAATTCAAAGAGTACAATTTGATAATTGGTTTTAAATTACTTTAAATCATAATTATTTAAAATAAAAATACTTTAAATATATGCATATTGTAAGCAATTTCTCATTTTCAGTTTTTAGAATACCTGAAATAAGAGAATGGTAATTTCTCTTGTCACAGCAGCCAGATCTCCTTTGCACACTTTCAGTACACTTGTTCAGCATCTGAAAATCAATGTTTCCCTCATTTTAACATAATTTGTGATCTAGAATCCTGTTCTTTTCATGGCATGATAGTACATGGACTTAGGCTGATTAATTCAATCCTAATGAAAGGAAAACAGAGGATGAATTAGGAAATTAGATTTGATTCTCTTTATTTAATTTTATTTTATTTAATCAGTTTATTAAACTGCTGCTTAGAATATTATTAAGGCTTTTTTATTTTTGTAGTCAATAACCCAAACCTTTTTCTATGCTGTTTTAAAAGGACCCCCAAACTTTTTAACATAAAATATGTTAGAAAATAAAGATGTGAAGCACAGAACTCTTATGCCTGCAGGCAGAGAGAGTAAAAGGGGAAGAACTATATGCAGTATGAGCTCCAGGTTACTGGTGACAAGTACCTATTCATGTCACAACTGGATATCTATACTGCTTTTTGTTTATATATGTTTGCATGTTTTTCAGCAAAAGCACCATTTCCTGTTTTGTTTTGTTTTGTTTTCTGATACAAAATTTAGAAACTAAAGGAAAACATTGAATATTTAGGAAAGGGGATTCTGCTGTATTGTATCAGGTATTGTATTCCAAGGAATACAAATGCTTGGAAGCAACATGTCAGCAAATAGTAAAAATATTCTTAGATATGATGAAAGCAACTCTTACTTCTTTGAAAAGCCTTTTCAATGAGCAGAGGATCAAAGCTGGTAACACCATGCAAAGAAGATATGTCTGTGCATGAAAAAGGAGTGATATTTGAAGGGAGCCTAACTTCATGTGAAGATGAAAATTTGAAAATCTATAGTAGTACTTGGAAATTCATTGGCCACTGTCCAATACTAAATGAAAATTATACACTAAGTAGGTAAAATGAAATTTCATGACCATTCTTCTAAGTTTACTACTGGTTTTGATTTTTCATAAAGTTTAAAGAGCCACATTTTTTTTTGTTGTTTGTTGTTTTTTGTTGTTTTTGGTGGTGGTGGTTTTGGTTTTGTTTAAAATAGGTGGGGGAAAAAGTATCAATATTGATACAGCTTTGGGAGACAGAAACAATGTCCCAGTGAGGAGTTCCTATGTGTTAAAATGGTGTAAAATGTTTTCAGATTCTGGTCAATAACTTAAGAAATTTTCTTCTCTGTGTAAAGCTTGCTTTTTTTAGTAATGTATTATTTATATTTGATATTGATAACAGACTTTTAGCCCTTTATGTATGAAAAATGAACTATCTGAAACCATAGTGTTTCCTTCCTGAATATAATGAATTAACCGAGCATGTATGAGAAAGTCCCTGAATCAATATAGTCATGAAAATAGTTTAAAAGAAAAAAAATCATTAGTAAATTGTCATCTCACTTATCTTGATAGTAAACTAGAAATAGATTAACCATTCTTCTAATCTCAGCTATTCCATCAAAAGGTTTTCATGACCATAAGAAAGTTGCCTAAAGAAAGAAATTATGGTCATTTAAGTTTCCTACTTAAAAGAACCCTTAACTTCATAGTCTGGTGCCATTTTAGATGTCTGTAGATACTCA
>WBNO01008149.1:0-21529 GCA_013400575.1 Peucedramus taeniatus | reverse complement strand
TAAGATATAATGAGTAAATTCTGAGATTAATGATGCAAATAAGCACTTAACTGAGTGCCACTGGTTAATTTTGTTCAAATGTTCAAATAAGTAGTGAATATAATAAGTGATAGAAATTTTATGAATACTGAGGAAAAATTTGAAATTCTTGCATTAACTTATCCTCAATTATTATTACACTATAAACACAAATTATTGTACAAAAAAAACCCTTTATAAACATCTAATGATTCTAGCCAGTCAGTCTACAATAAGTGTCACTTGTGTGGGTTCACAGAAGGAATTAAAGTATAGTGGGAAAGAGATTATACTTCAGTACTTGGGGGAAGTAATAATGCAAAGGGGCAGTTTGGGACCCCATCCCAATCAGCTCTGGTTTATACTTCTGACACAGAATTCATACCCAGCAGCACAAGCATAAGCACAGCTACTCCGAACTTCATCTCTATTCATGGAAACCACAGTTTTCCTATGAAAGAATCCTAGTAGAGACACAGACTAAAGCACAGGGTGACTCCTTCCTTTTTTAGAAGGTTATAAGAGACTATAAACTTGTAATCTGACCTGCTATAAAACCCAGAGAATTAAAATTTAAGCAGGATTCTCGCTTAGGGTGACCAAGACACTGTTTATTTCCAAAAGGCTAATTGCTATGACTTATGGATCTGGAAGTAAAAATGAGTAAACTTTCTATTATCTATACTATTAGCTTAAAAATTGAATCTTAATAGAAGCTTTAAAACAAACAGCAATTTATTTGTAGTTATATATAGACACACATATTTATATAACTTAACAGAGGGAAGACTCTTAGAGAAAATGTGTTAATTTGAGGAAGACGTTAATTATTAGTTTTTATGGTAATTTTTAAGTGTGGTGGAATTTCTGGGGGGAGTGAAACACAGAACCTGATGACTTGGACCATGGGAGATTGAGAGCAAATGGGAGAGGGTTGACATGGGACAAAGAGTTGAAACAAAATGCATCTTTCCCATAAAAAACTTTATCGGGTTCTAGCACTCATCTAACTGAAATAGATACATTAAAGAGCTCTTTCAAAACAACCAGATTAATGAGAATTTTTCTTATTATATATTGTCTATGAACTTCAGAGGACTAAGTTTACTATTAATTCTGTGTTGCCAAGGCATAGACTGGGAATCTTTGGACTATGGGTGAAGATGCATGAGTCACAAATGTAAGATTTCTCAAGCACAGAGCTCTGGAAAGACAAAATATTTTTCTTTTCCCCCAGTGGAATGAATGTTACATGTGACTCAATTAAACTTACTATGAAGGATATCTTCTAAGGAACATCCTGTTGCTGGTTTTACTGTTGGTATAGAAAGAATAGGATTCCTTACTATGGCTTAGCTTGATTAAGTTGACCACATAAGAAACATTATTTTCAAAGAGCTTTACAGCTAGAACTATTTAATGCATCCTTAAATACTTCAGAATTGACAGCTCAGTCCCAAAGAGTCTTCTCTGTAGGATGGAGACTTAGAGGTCTTAAAATCTGCAGATTAAGCAATAGAAAACAGAGCTGGCAGCCAGCTTTTTTTTAATAACAGTAATTAACAGCTCCCTAGGGTTCAGTCTGACAACATGTTATGTCAATTTTTACTGGTGCTTGTCAGATGGCTACAATATTGCAGGAAACAAACTGTGTAAAAACCAAAAAAACCCTGTTATACTACACGCATAACAAAATACAATGAAGCCCTCTTATCCTGGATAAAGAAGAACTGGGTTGTCAAAAGAATGAATGCTTGCTGGTAGAATCTCTAAAGTATGTCCTGGTATGTCTTTTCACTTAAAGTCAATTTAGTTGTGGCACATTGTTAATACTCCTGTAGCACACCTTGCCAGCCTAATGCTTTATCTCTGCACAAAGCCAGCTGAGTGCTAAATTATCAATAATAAACCCTTGTGGAGATAAACACGCTTGAACAGAGACCAGCCCCAGTGTTCCAGAGTTTGCTTTGCCATTAATCTGCCACAGTGTAAATTCGCTCCTAGGTAAGCAAATGACCAGGAAAAATGTGTTCTTGGTGTGAGTGCTGAATAGGGGAAATACTATTTTCTGTGAGACATTACATGAAAAACAAAAGTATATAATACAGCTCATGATAATAAAAAACTCAATAGCATCACCTCACCTGGGTGCCATCTCCAAATTCTAATTAAGCCAGTATTTTTCTTTTCTCATGGCATTTTATACACAAATTGGGGGTTGAGGTATCATTCCTATAAAATTTATTTTTTACATAGCTTTGAATCTAATTTACTAAAGTGGAATTTGGTGAAATATCTTTTTTTTCTTTAAGACTCAAACCAGTAACTAGCTACTGCTCCATAAATTTACACCATTAAATAGGATCAAAAATATTTCCTTATCCTTATTTAGAGGATTTTTCAAAGCTATTAACTTCAAATTGTTGTGTTTTGTTCTTGTTAAAAAATATAATATTTCTTGCACCCAACTGAAAACTTTCTGTTTGACTAATGCTTGAATTGACCTATTTTATCATTAAACTTTACTGTAGACATTAGAACTTGAAACTCTTTGACCTTTCTTCTAATGCATGGTGTCTATGCAAACAGATATTTGTATGAATGCTTTTCTTTTTCTATGTCTCTCTGGGAAGAAAATACTATTTAAACACAGAATAAAAGAAATCCAAAGGAAGAACTGAGGATACTTAAAATGCTTATTGTTACACATAAGATTAAATATCACTCTTTTCTTGCTTGTGGGAAGTTCAGTGTTAAGCAGGAAGGGGCAGGTGTTCTTATAATCTGACTGCTTATTTAATCAATTTTTAGATGAGAAAATGAGTACCCCAACTTCATGAATTGTTCCTAAATATTTTTTTATAATGTTATTGCTTCCAGATTTTTCACAAGCAGCTCCTCGATCTCTGTCCTAACCAGTACTATAATCCCTTGAAATTAAATTATTTCATTTACTATGAAGCGTAAGTGTGAAATGTGAATAAGAACTAAACATTAGATATGAACATTGGAGGTTTTAAAAAGTTTGTTTCATTTGCTACTATTCAGCAGTAAAGAAGAAAAATAAAATCAAGTGGAAAAATAAGTCAAACTAATTTATTTCTGTGTAAGACTGTCCATACCTTGGGCAATCAGTGACTCAGTAGGAGAAGCTGAACATTGAGCAGAGAACTGAGTAATGGAGGGAGAAAAAACAAAATGTCTCCAGGAAACCATTAGTTCGGCATATTGGCTTTGCAGTAGACAGTTACTATGTAAAATTCAACATAAGCAGTGAAGATATTTCATTTCCTCTCAAAGTTTATAAATTCTGTTTTTATTTTTAGCCCTATAACAGTGACTCAGAACTTGAGAAAGTCCCTCAACCCCTTGGCCAGCAGTATTCACTATCTATAGTATAGACACAGATCAAAATAGTCCTTGATCAAAATGTCTGCTACAAGATTCACTCAAGAATCTCTTCATAATTTCTCTCTTGGCTTCTTTTTATTGAAAAAACTTTAAATCTCTCTGTTTCAAGATGTTTTCTCATTCAATAATGGGACCAATTTGAATAATAGTTCAAAAATAAGTGTTTAAAATCTTTTCACTTAACCTAAGAAGTGAGATTCGAGGAGGAAGAGTTCCAAACATCAACCATAAAGTCTAATATAGGGTAAGGGATTACAGTAAAAGAGTAATGCCCGGGGTTAAAATCACATAATATCCCGATTCCTTCATTCCTTTTTTTCTGTAAATGGGAACTGTGCAAGGCCTCTTTCTCTGTCAATTATTTCTAAGAAGAAATGAAAACAAACCACAAATAATTCTTCTTCTTCATTGGAAACTATGAGGGGACTTTGTTTAAGGAACATTTTGAAAGTGCATTCAGGGTGAATGAAGAAACATTTACTGATAAATACATTAGACCCCTCCCAAAACCAACACATCATATCATATATCATATATCATATATATCATATATCTATCATATATCATATATCATCATAATCATATATTCTTAGTTCTTAGTCGCATAACAATCTTTTCCTAGTTTTCTAATTTTTCCAAACTTCTGTAGTTTTATGGGATTACCTAATGAGATCTTGATGCAGTCTACCACATCAAAATCTGAGGGTCTGAAACTCCTAAGGTATTATGATTATTCCATTTAATTTTCTGCAATAGAAATCACACAGAACCTTATCCTATAATTGCCACATGAAAATCTCCTCACAAGCAGTGACAATACATGTGTATGAGAATGTGACACCATGACAATAGCATTTACATTTATAAATAAGGGTATAATTTTACTCTCAGTCTTCCTTTCATGAAAGAATTGAAGCATCTCCTTTTCATTGTCTTTGCGCTTGGAAATGATGAGCATGTTTCCACCTTATGGTGATTCTTTGTAGACAATTTTTAAATTAAAGAAGTGGTTTAAATCCAGGCAACTGAGACTCAAGGAGCATAAAAGAAATTAAAGAGAATACTTTTTTTGCCATAACTTTCAAATGCAATATGAAAAGAGGTTATGTGTTTCTGATGAGTGAAGCAATGGGCAGACTCATTTGGTGTTAGCACACTTCTGGCTTGTGCAAACCTCTTTTTCATAAAGAATAATGCAATTTTAGCTATTTACCAAACACTTAGAGACTCTATCAATGTATTTTGGTTTTCATTGGTAGGATATGGGGAAAAGTAGTAACATATGGGAAAGGACGTGAAGAACTTATATTATTAATGAAGTCAACTATTTTCTGGATAGTTTGGCACATTACTTTTTTTTCTTTAATTTTTAAACCACTAAAACACCACTCTTTTGCATCAGGTCTGAAGTCTGTAGCTGGCAATCTTATGTGGAATAATTTCCAATTCATATTTCCTGCTCTGAAGGCATTTATCTCAATATATCCATGTACTGAAGTATAACAGGATGCTAATTTAAAAGCATTTGAATGATACTTGTTCAGTAAGCCTGGACTCAAACCAAAAGGAATTTGGTAGGACACTGGTGTTCACAGACTGTGAGTTTACAACTAAGTGAAATTTAAATACCAAGTGAAGTATGCATTAATAGCCACCTCTGCAAATGAGGCACCTTCAGGGCGCCATACAGCAGAGGCTATACCACTGGTAATTCCATAAAACTATATATTATACCAGTACATCTATGTGCAATGTTTTATTTAAAATATAAGCAAGCTGCATAATATAATTTGAAGATTTAGGATGTAGATTACGCTTCATGGTTAAAATTACTGACTTTAAACACAACATTACTAACTCAAAATTTACACCAGCATAATGATAAGCAAGAAAATCTGAAGACTTAAAAAGAGTCAGCCCTAAATAATTTTCAATATTCAATATGAAATTCAAAATAAATCATTATTTCAATTCTTTCTGCTATCATAGTAACATATTGTGTTTGAAATTTCCATTGGATACAAAAGAATATTAACAACATAGGCATTGATTTTGTTAAATTTTTTTTTACGGTTTAAAGAATATTTTGATAAATATTTTTTTTTAACTTTTTTTTTTAGGGCAGTAAGTCTAATCAATTACCTTTAAAAAATTCATCCAGATATAATGACAAGGAAAAATAATAATATTCCAATCCAGCTTTTTGTATATCTAAAATATAAAGGTTACAGGCTATTCTTTCTGTATTCTTTATTTAACTTTCCCTTAAACATCAGGTCTTATCAGCTTGGATTAGAGCAATGAACATTTCATTTCCTGTCTCTGCTTGTGTAGTAGTTCAATTAACTGATAGCAGTGTGAGTTCTATTTAGATGGTAAAGAATCCAAGTTTGTATCCTGGATTGTAAGACGAAATGCTGTGCTCCTGCAATATTTAGACACCCATGTATTAAGATCACAGCTGAGCTCCAGATATGATTAATATCTTAGATTTCTGTACTTGCAGTAGCTCAACAGTGCCTTCTCAAAACTCTTTCTTCTTGAAATCAGTTTTTTGCCTCTCCAGGGATTTCACTACCCTAAAAACTGAACATTTTAATGCTTTAGACCTCTTTTTAACTACATTGTGACATTTCAGTGATGTCTGAAACAAGTCCAAACTGCTGATAAAACAAACCCTTCCTTAAGAAAATGGAAAAAAGTATAACCTGAGTATACTATGCCAGTTTCTGCAGTTTCATCCTGGTTTTGTTAGCCAACAAATGGCGGAGGAATTTGACTTCAGAGGGAATTTATGAACCAACCTACTTTTGCTACTACAAATAATAATTTCATATCACAATTAAAAATAGTTAGCATTTTCCTGATGTCCAGAGAATCTCTACTGTGGCCATTTTATAACCACTGATTTCCTTGTCACGTAAGTTCTTCATAAGTTATTCTTCCCACTTGAGTAAAATTCAGCCTTTCCCTCCAGCTATATTTGTGGTCAGAAATAGTGTGCTGTGTTCTGCCTAAAATTTTCTTGAAACTTGAACTGTAGTTACATCTTGATACTTTACCATCATTTGTTTTTTGGCTTAATCCATGTACAGTTTTCTACTCAATTCATATATTGACTGTATTTAAAGTACAACTTTCATTTCTCTATTCTGATATTTGTTTTGACTTACAGGAAGCTGTACTGCATTACATAGAATCATAGAGTGATTTGGAATGGAAGGGACTTTAGATACAATGTAGTTCAAATCTCCCTGCCATGGGAAAGAAGCACCTTCCACTAGAGTATGCTGCTCAGAGCCTCATCCAACCTGGCCTTGAATTGTTGTTGTTGTTGTTGTTGTTGTTGTTGTTGTTGTTGTTGTTGTTGCTGTTAAGTATTATTCTGACTAGGATGAATTTGTTGGAGATCTAGATTTTTTTTTAAATTTCAAAGACCTGATTCCATAAGAGACCCAGCAACTTAATGCATAGTGTTGCTGTCTTGCTTCAGTTATTTATATGAGACTTTTCTTAGAAGTAATCTCCAGTATATTCATTAGGGAAAACATGAAGCATAAGAAATTATTGATTCTCTTTTTGTTCATTCCAGAACTTCCCAATGTGTTTCAGCATATGCAGTGCAATCAGAGAAAGAGCAAGCCCCACAAAGTATCCATAAATGTAAAACTATAACCACAAACTAACAATGAAGAAACCACACCCAGCATGCTGGAGCTGTTACTCAGTGCTCAAATTCCACACATTGCACACACGCAAAAGGTCTAATTTCTAATTCATCAAACATTCAAACTTCTGACTAGCAGGACCTTTGCATGTGTAAAGAATGCAAGAGGAGCAGCAGGAAATCCAAAATAAACTCCAGTTTATCCAAATAAGCTCTTTACTAACAGTCTGGCAACATCACTGAGAAATATCACCATATTGCCTTAGAATGGAAAATGGACCGTAACAGCAGATGGAAATAATGCAAATGGCTGAATGTATGAAAGGAGCTGAGATTAAAAGTCATCCTGATTATCATTTTTAAAAAAGAACAATTGACTTCTGTGACATTATGAAATGTCATCTAACCAGCTGTGTTGAGATTTGTTTAGGAAAAAGATTACACATGAGATACTGCTTGGTTCATACAAACTTCTTCCCCAACAGCACTGAAATCAACTAAAAATGCTTATGTATTTTTTAGTGGAAAATTATAGGCTAGTTCATATAAAAGCCTGCATTTATATAAATTCCTCATGAAATCCCAATGAGCAAAGTAGATCCATAGAAATCCTGTTGAATTCCTCTGCATCTGATTTCATGACCTTGTATGAAAAAGTTCTTTAATATAGCAAGCAGCTGCCTATTTTTGCTAGATTTCACTTCAGGCTTTCTAATTGTAATAAAATTGAAAAATCAGAGAATAATTAAAAAAAGAACTCAAGTCACAAGCTGGGGTCAACAAAGTCTATTGTAGAGCAGCCTTTTAATAATAAATAATTAAAAGAAATTTAATCAATGGTAGTGATGAGGATATTAATGGGGAAAGAGAAATGTTGTAGCATCTTTGAAACTATTTGGTCACATCCAGTCAAATGGACAGATTTTCCTAGTTAGGGAAACTAAACACTGTGATTCTAACATGTTCCCGTTCCCATTAAAGAAAAAAATAAAATTATTTGTCTATAGGTATTTTACTTGTTGTGACGAAACCAAATACATGAACTAATTAAAATCTTAATTTCTCATTTACACGAATCTGAATTTTTAGGGGTTCTTTTTTGGTTTTGGGTTTTTTTTTTTGTTTCTTTTGGGTTTTTTGTTGTTTTTGTTTTTTTTTTTTTTTAATTACTAACTGAGAAAATATTCTTTCTTTTATTATTTTCTCTGGGAGAATTCAGAGAGTTTTGCTATAGAAGTTAGATGTGTAGACACAGACCATATCAGCTGTAATATTTTTATTCTTTGCATTACCCATTATAGAAGTTCTCTCCATGGATATTAGGGAGCGCTTCTTTACTGAGAGGTTGGTTATTAAGTAGAACAGACTTCCTAGGAAGGTGACTGATGCACCAAGCCTGTCAGTGTTTAAAAGATATTTGGATAATGTCCCTAATAATGTGCTTAAACTTTTATTCAGCCCTAAAGGTCAGGCAGTTGGACTACATGGTCATTTTAAGTCTCATCCAATTTATATATCTTTTCCTCTCCTCTCTTTGTTTTCTCCAACCTATCCAAATGTAAGAGCACAAATCAGGCTTCCTTTTGGGCTTGCACTGAAACTGTCCATCTTTAAATGTAAAAATAGATTTGAAATACTCTAAAATTTAAGCCTTAAGCCTTCATAGCCAGAAAATGTTAAATATTTCACAGAAAGTAGCTGAAAATACATAAATGAGCATCTTCCATACACATCCATAAATATGTAATATAATAAGTAAATATTTTATATCATTTATTTGTAATCATTTATATATTTTTTTCTCTTTAACTTGGAACTGATTAGCTTCCAACATTGGGCAAAAAGTTCCTATTTAACTTTAAGCATTGTATATGTAACTAGTACATATGAACTACTACTATTTATCATGTTCAATTTCGTAGGTTAAATTAATCAGTTAGGAAGATAATCTAAAAGGGTCTCTAGACTTGTGGGAGCTAGAATATTATAGGCAGGGAATGCTTTCTTGAAACTATTTAATTATCATGGAAAGCATTACATTTTAATTAAGAAAGAAGTAGAGGAACACTGATTTGGTTCTCCTTCCCTGCAGACTATAGGACACATGCAGCTCAGTTCTGTAGCAATACATTTGGGACATGCAAATCTTTCCTCAGAGGGAAAAACAGAGACACTTGTATTCAGCTTCTAGTGTCCAAAACATTAAAATTCTGTTTTGGCTTAGTGTTCCCCACTTTAATTTCTGAAACGATGTAAAAGAAAAATGCTATGTAATCTTCCAAGTCCAGATGTAATCATTAGATATATTCAGCCATATGGAGTATTTTATTTTTGCCTTCTTATAAAGGTATTTCTTATATTCTACAGGCAATGTGAGTGTAGGAAACACTGAAATTACAGAATTTTTCCTCTTTTTCCCTGGAGAAGATTACTCTGGAAAGTATTAAAAAACTAAAAGACAGCACAATCATTGGGCACAGTCAGCAGAGCTTTGTGAGAGGAAAGCCCTGTTTTAGCAAACCTAATTTCCTTTTATGACCAGGTGACCTACCTAGTTGATCAAGGGAAGTCTGTCAATGTACTCCTTTTGGATTTCAGTTAAGATTTCCATACTGTCACTCACAGGATCCTTCTGAACAAAACATCTAGCACGAAGCTGGATAAACACAGCATGTGATGGGTGAGCAACTGGTTGGGCACAAAGGGTTATAGTGAGAGGTGACATCAGGCTGGTGACCTGTCACTAGTGGGGCTCCACAAAGCTCCGTTCTCAGCCCTGTGCTCCTCAACATGTTCATCAATCACTTGGATGCAGAAATGGAAGGGGTAGTAAGCAAGTGCAAAGACAATACAAAACTCGGAGGAGCTTTTGACTCTCACAAGGGCAGGGAGGCCCTGCAGAGAGACCTCAAAAAATCAGAGGACTGGGCAAACACCAACAGCATGAAATTTAAAAAGCGAAGTGTTGGATACTGTACCTGGGATGGAGCAACCCTGGATGTATGGACAGACTGGGAGATAAGAGGCTGGAGAGCAGCTCCGCTTCCTCCTCAGAAAGGAACCTGTGGGCCCTGGTCATTGGCAAGTTGAACGTGAGTCAGCAGAGCCCTGGCAGCCAGGAGGGCCAAGCATGTCCTGAGGGGCATCAGGCACAGCATCTCCAGCCAGGCAAGGGAGGGGATTATCCTGCTCTGCTCTGCACTGGGGTGGCCTCGCCTTGAGTGCTGGGAGCAGTTTTGGGTGCCACAATATAAGGATGATATTAAACTGTTAGAGAGACTCCCAAGTAGGGCAACAAAAATGATGAAGGTTTTTGGGGAAAAGCCATATGAAGAGATTGAAGTCACTTGGTCTGCTCAGGCTGAAGAAGAGGAGACTGATAGGAGACCTCATTGAAGTCCTCGTGAGGGGAAGAGGAGGGACAGAAACTGATCCTTTCACTGTGGTGACCAGGTGACAGGACCTGAGGGAATGGCCTAAAGTTGTGTCAGGGGAGGTTTAGATTGAATATTTGGAAAAGGTTCTTTGCCCAGTGGGTGTTTGGGCCCTGAAAGAGGCTCCCCAGGGCAATGGTCACAGCACCAATCCTGACAGAGTTCAAGAAGCATTTGCACAATACTCTTGGGTATGTGATGTTATTCTAGAAAAAGGTGCTGTGCAAGGCCAGGAGCTGGACTCAATGATCTTTATGGGTCCCTTCCAACTCAGCCTATTCTATGATACCGTAATTCTGTGACACTTTTTTATTACCACATTCATAAACTGGTTTGTTCTTCATCCTTATTACTTGCTACCCTGGTTTTCCTTTGTTCATTTGCTGTCCAATTTGAATGTTATGTGAGGTGCAAAATTATGTCAGCTTTAGTCTGAGCTATCAATAGAGTTCCCTTAAAACACTTGTTACCACTTAGCAACACAGATAGGTCTCACATATCCACAGTTAAACTGAGATAAGTTTAAAAGTATGAACCAACATCCCAGCTCATTTGCCCCTGAGTACTGGAAGGATTTTCTTTGTGTATGATTGCATAGTTTCTTATCTCAAGCTTTTATAGCATGCAACAAATAAATATTCCCTGAGGTGCCAGGAAGAGTGGTGGATGCCGAGATTGTTTGTTTTCAAAACATGGCATGTCAGTAGTGATATTATCAGATCCTTAGAAGTATTTGCTTATTAAACAAATCTCTGTACTTTCATGTGAGATAGCAGAATGTTTTGATACTTTCCTGTCAGATTAATATCAAAGATTATCATCTGACATGCCGTGTCAGGTTCTTCTACCTGTCTTTCCTACTTTGAGCCGATGAGGTTTCATTTCTAATTCCTAGGAAGTATTTTATAAAAATATGCACAGATAATTATACAGTGAAATTCAGAGAATTAACCTTTTAGTTGCAGGTGACTGTGATCAGATATTCTGCCTTGGAAATATACTCTGCTTCCTGTCAGTTATTGAGCTAGAATAAAAAGATAGGAAACCTGTACTCCTCCACCAAGCACATATAGTTGAAGGAAATGCCTTCTTTTTAACTTTTTCCTGGGCAATATTTTGTTTATTTAGATTTACTTCAGCTGTTAGAAGATATTTTGAAAGCTAAATGGAGTCTGAAGAATCTAGCAAAGGTAACGTTTTACCTTTTTTTTTTTTTCGTAAGATAGAGACATAACCCCTTAATTAAAGGATGCAGATAAATTCTAGTAAGAGTATATTAGGTAATTATAGTGATCCACCATGTCACTGAAAAAAAATAATTTTCTCAATTAAATGCTGATTTAAAATGTTAAAAAGTACCCACAGATTTTATGCTTTAGGTTTTGCATATTAATAAAAATTAAATTCATTGCAAATAGAGGTAAATAGTAAGGGGCTTTTGCTATATCATCTATCAAAACCTCAAAATTCAAGGATTTACAGAGAGATAGAAGTGTAATTTTAGGGTTTTTTTTTCTTTAAAATTTTATTTCCTTCCATGGGAAATCCAAAGGATTGTCTTCCTCCAGCATCAAGATAGAGAATCAGATTTCCCTATTCTACCTTCATACATGTTGTTTATGGAATTGACTTTGGCTCTGAAGAAGTTGAAGGAACTCCAAAGACTAGTTCAGTAATACCCCTTTATGCCAAAGTTGATGATTCCTGAATGAGTACTTTGGCTTAGATCTCTCTCTCACCACAATTGGTTCAATCCTTGCATAGTATAACACTTTCTAATTCATTCACAAACTATAGGTAAATGCACAGAAATTTTAAATACAGGAAGTTAAACTTTACAGAATAAAACCGATTTGCCCCTGAAATAATTATGACATTAATTCAAACAAAAAGTACATTAAGAAGTTATTATTTAAGATTAGTACAGTAATAATGCATTCACAATATCCAGTAGAATTCCTGCTCAGTCTTAAATTTTTTTCTGTGTAGAAAATTAAGTAATTTTTTTTCTCACTCTACTACCATTTTCTTGGCTTTTTCTTCTGTTTTTGGCAGGAAGAGTGTGTGAGAAAAAGGTAAGTTGCTATTTGGAAAAAAAAAAAAAAGCATGAGATTTGAACATAAAAGCTCTCAGTTTCCTCAAATTCAACGCATAACCAAAAATAATTTTCCATCTGTGGTATTGCTACTGATCTAGACTGCAGTCTGTGGTAAGTTATTTTGCCTTGGTCTCCGATTTTTTTTCCTATTTGAATTAGTAATGCGAGATGAAAATTCTCTGTGTAGAGGTTATTTACTAAGAGCTACATTCATCCAAGATTAATTAACTTTCTACTTTTAGAGTAAAAGAAGAAGAATATCAGTTTGGTCTTCATTTTCAAACTTTTTTTTAATGTTGGTGATACCAACATCATTTACGTGTGTTTACACTGTGTCACTAGTAAAAAAAACTGGCCTACTATATTAGTTTATTTGCCTTTTGGCAAAGTCAAATGCAGTTTGGATTTGAAAGTAACATCAAATTCAAAAGCAACATCTATTATTAACTGAAATAGTGTTTCCCCATCATTTACAAGCTACCCTAGATGTACAAAGTGAAAAATAAGGACCTTATATCATTTTGAAAATAAATACATTTTAACTTTGGTTGTGCGCTTACGCATATATACATATGTAAGCCCTGTTTTTCTATATCTCTATAGATATGGAGGGAAATATGAATCTATACATATAGACTGTATCTATCCATAAAGCCATAAGCTTACATTTTCCCTGGAGCAGATAATATTGTTCTCAGTTCAACTGACCTAATTTTCTTTCAGCGGAGATGAGCCTCGTTGCAATTAGCACTGAGAAAAAGGTTTTTCAGAGATAAAATAGGCATCTAACTTGTTCTTTGAGCCCATGAAAAACATGGTAGGGTACATTATTTCTGTACTGTACTCCATTTGAGTTGATTTTCAGCATTGATTTCAGTAATTTTTTTATGAACCCAGAAAACATGCCCTACTTTCCACTGTTTACATAGGGTAATAGCATTGCCAGCAAAAATGGGATAGTGCTTGTGCACAGGGCAAATTTTACTTTGGCATAAATTGGCAGAAATCCATCAACCTTTAATATTTATGATTACCATCTCAGTGTAGTCCCGTGTTGTCGAACAGCAGATGGAGGAAATTAATTATTAAACTGAGCAATAAATAAAAACCATAATTTTTTATTAGTAATCAAATTAACAGGAAGGATTAATCCTGTCATATGAACATTTGGATACCTGAGGGGAAAGAAGAATTTTCAATTAATATCACATTCCCCTGACATAACAATTTGAGAGAAGAAAGGGAGGAGGGTTCTTCTAATTAATCAAATGCAGCAGAATAGAATTATAAAGAAGGAGATTACATTTTTTTTTAAATTGTGCCTTGCCTTCCACAGTGGAGAGCCTGCTTTCACACACATTGCTGTTCATATTCCATTCTGAAGAGTTCTAGTCAGTAAAACGCATTTTGTTTCTTGCAAGTAACAAAAAATCTGTTATTGGCTTTGACAGAGTAGGTTAATATTCTCTTAAAACAAAACATCTTTTATTTTCAGTTACAGAATACACCTTTGACTTCCTTCAACAGATATTTTTGTTTTTGACATAAAAAAAACTCACCTGAAGAGGAAAGCGAAAGCTGCAGAAAGAAACTGAGACCCTTGAACCCAGACACAGACTTCAATCCCAGCTGTGAACACTAACTGTAGCATTAGAAACATTGTTCTTCCACATTTATTGTTTTCTTTCTGCAAACATATTAAATTCAATCTAAATATAGCATGTATTTATATTGGCTATCTGATATCTAAGGCGATACATTTTCTTTCAGGTTGTAAGTCACAGTGCAAAAGAATGCTGGTAATAGCATTATAGCACCATTTAAAACTTTTTTTCCCCCAGTTAAACAACGCACAACTTTGGAAAGAAAAACCAGTTCTACAAGTCATTAAATTATCAGTAAAATTCCCCTCCTCCTCTATTAGGTCGATATTGGATGAAATTGAAGAATTCGCTCATTTCCGTGAAAAGCAGAACAGAACAACTTTATTTTGTGCTCAATAGGAATAATACAAAATATGATTAAAAATACAAAAATAGTGATCATTATATTTAGCAGTGATCTTTCAGCCTTTTTTGCATATATATATCTTACACTTACACATGCATATATACTAAGATTTGAAAATGTAACTTTAAAAGTGAAAAAGTGCTGTTTGCATAAAGATACATAAAGGACCTCCTTTTGTCCGATCTGCTATGATAGTGAAAATAGTCCCATAAAAACAGAGTATAGAGCAAAGGATTGGTAAAAAAACAAGTAAATACTTTATTTTTCTTGACTAGAATTCAAATCTGTTTGTTTGATTTGGTTGGTTTTTTTTGCTTTTTCTCTGAAATTACATACAGACTTTCATAATTTAAACACCATTTTACATTATAAACTGGAACAGTTTCTACACAGCATGGAACAGAGGAAAAGATCAAATGCTAAATTCTTCCTGCTGTGAGGAATTCTTGAAGGCTGAATTTCAACCTTCTGATCAGCTTAATGCAGGCATATGAGAGAAAAATTGAAAAGAGAGGTATTTGAGGGCCAATCTCTGAAACAAACAAAAAAATGTGGGTTGCAAAAGTTAATTATTTTAGGTTTTTTGCTCTATGTATGCTTACCATTTTTATTGACTTTTATTGTAAGCACAAATAATAACTGTCTTGCAAGCTCTAGAAGCTTGACTAGCTATAGATAAGGTTTAATTTTACTGCATTTGAGGAGTAGAAAGAATAAAACAGTTTTCAAAGCAAGGCCTCCCAGGAAAATATCTTTTTATTAGAGAGCTTGACAGTGAAAGTAGAATTTAGCAAGAAGCATTATCTAAATTACTTTCAGCAGTTATTTGTACTGCACTGTTTACTACAGTGCTTAGTGACTGCAGTTGATTGAGACTTAATTATGTTGCTAAAATAATTATAGCAATGACCCAAATCGCAAGTATCTTGTGCCTATTACTCGCTCTCATTTTCAGCACAGTCTGAAAATTATAGTTTAGCACTTCTTCATAAAAGCTGGTAAAAAGGGTTAAGAAGATCACCCTGAGAAAATGCCCAAAGATTATTCATGATTCAAGATTTTAGGATAATATCTTTTAATAATGAATAACTGATGTCAGAAAAAATTCTGTCTTTAAATTTATATTTGTCAAATAAATGATGCACAGAAATCTTCTTTAGGCATAAAACAATGGTAAACACACACATATTTAAACATCTGATGAGACTTGTTGAAAGGTACTTGTCTTCCATTTTTTATTTACATTCACATTTCCTAGCAATAAGACTAAAAAGAATCAGAAAAACAGTAGCTTAATTTTACCTGCAAAAAATTTGACAAGAAACATTAATTGAGTGCATCAAGGTTTTTTATTTTCTGGAATCTTTTGCGCTTCTTCAGTGTGCATAGGGTCTAAAAGAACAGACTTTGTACCACATTTCAGTCTCAAGTAGAAATAAATAGGGTCTTTCACTATAACTGTAACTTTTTGCTTTATTTAATGAAAATAGCAGCAAAAAGGGTGCGGCATTTTTTTTCTTTCTGACAGCCTTTCTTTTCATTGCAAGGCATAGAAAATGCCATGATCAATCTGAAATGACCAGAAGCTGAATACTAGGGGGCTGACTCTCTGAGTTACTCATAGATCTTCTGTTTTTTCAACAGTGATACGATAAATGAAAACATACAATGTGTCTGTGTATTACTGGAAGTCACACAGACCACTCCAAAGAAAGAGACCATCTGATTTCCTATCTCTTGTAGAGAAATACCACCACTGCAGTGTGCTTTAAATGGATCTCAGATTATGGCATCAGTGTTGCACAGCCTCTTTAGAGCTGCACTGCCATCAAGTAGCCAATAATCAACTGCCATTGAAGACAGTGGGAGCTCTAGGGCTCACAAGAGGATGGAGGAAGGAAGAACAGATGGACCCAGACTGGAGGCAGCCAACAGCCAGTCACATAATGAACAGCTCTCTTGCCAGGCCATGTCCCAGTTTCTTAGCCATTGGACTGTAATATCAATTTCTTCTATCCTCATGAGCTACACAACTGGTTTGCCCAATATTTACAGTATGTCTTCCAGGCAAGCTGCCTCAGTACCTGTAAAAATGAAGCTTTCAAAAGAAAAAGCTTCTGTTAATGCTTTGTTCCCAGCCTAGAGCTGGACTCATGACACAAACTCTTAAATCACCCTTTCCTTGTAATTACACTGATTTCTCTTATGCCAGAGAATATGGGACCTGGACTATGATGACTGGTTCAGTGTTCCTAGCCCCTGACAGTTTTTTGTGCTATCTGCGGTTAACACATTGCACATGAGCTAGTGAGCCACTGGCAGTGGAGATGTTTGGTACTGAGATGGGTGGAGTTTTCCATAAGGTTTAATGTCTTGGAAAATCAAGGTGGTGCCTTGCTCAAATTATATTAGGTCAAGTCCTACTCAAAAGGCAATAAGACCAAGAGCTATAGTTCAGCTGAGAAAAGCTGCCGGGGGTCTTAGAAGCTCAGAAGACAAGGGGTTAATGTGTATGTGTCAAACACCTATAGCTGGGTAGCCATGGATTACCAGCTGTTGGTAAGATCAAGGTGGGAGAAAGAAGAGGATGCTGCTGGAGAAGGGGACCATAGGGAGGTAGGGCAGCATTTTTCTGGGATAAACATCCTTGTTCTGGCTCCTAGAGAAAAGCACAGCACAGCACAGTGCAAGTGCAGGGGTGAAGTCAAGAAGCAGGTATGGACTCTTGAGCAAAGGCAAACTCATTATGGTGTATCAAGACCACCAAAGCCCCTAAAAGCACTTGGACCCTTTTTCAGAAAGGTCTCCAGGGAGAAAATATGTATAACTAACTTGCATAGAAAGCCAGAAACGTAGCTCCAGGACAGAGGAAACCTGTGTATAAAAAAGCACTCCCATGCAACCCACCTGGCACCCTCAGGACCCTTGACTCCCCATCAGCTTGATCGACACTGGAGCCAGGAATGACAGTCCTTCTTCCTTTCTTCCTTTCATCTTCTCTTTTTGTCTCTTCTCTCTCCACTTTCACCCTACCCCTGATTCAAAACCCACTGCCATGTGCTTCTACTAGAAGATAAGGGAACAGCTTATATCAATTTCATCCTTTTGCACTAGGGTTCTTAACTATGGCTAACAGCAAAATAACCTCTACTTGCCAGGGTGTCTCACTCTATTTAACTCACTTTGCCTCCTGAAGAAATGTTGTCTGACACTTTTTCTATTTGTATTTATAATTATGTCACTGAATTTAGGAGAATAAGAGGTTTAGGGAAAGGAAGGAGAAAATTTGTGAACCTCATGAAAGCAGAGGACAAATAAAGGTTTTAAAAGCAAACAAAAATTGATGACAAAGCTTCATGATACGTGATATGTCAAAATATGTCCTCATTTAGAATATAAGACTAAATTCAAAATTAAATTTTAAAAGTAAATTAAAAATACAGATTTAATATGTGATATTATATACTTGGACAGAAATTGATATTTCAAAACCTTTAATTCACACTAATTTATAGAGGCACCTCTGTAAATTTAATCTCAGGTTCTTAGATAACTACAGAAATTGCTACTGACAGAGTTACCTCTTCATTAGTGTTAAACTCAGTCTCAGTCCCAAACAGCATTTTTTTTCTAAGTGAAAAAGGAAATTTTTTTCAAGGTGGCAATGTCTCCTGCATAAACAGCATTTGATTACCATTTTATCATGATACTTAGGGAAGAAAACAAATCCCCCCTAAAAGTTTTCTAAACCTTCACAACTTGTTTGTATATATTCATAGATAAAAATGTTTGTCTTTACAAAAACAGGGATAATACATTATTTTGCATGCTTTTGGTACGATCCCAGTAGTTATAGATTTAATCTATTGACAACCAGTTTGTAACCAATCAACTGAAACAATCATGAGGCACAATGAAAGGCTTGTGCTTTAATTTCCCCCAGTGTAACACAGAAGATTATCTTCTGCTGCATTTACTCAGCGAATGTGTTGGCAGATAGGTACATCCTGATGCTCACAGCTCTGTGAGGAAATTGAACATGAGGTTGCCAAGCTACACTTTTTAAAAATATTGGGCTTGAACAGCTCATGATAACTATAGGATACTTTGTTTGCTTTCATAAATGCTAGAGCAGTAGAAGCAGGCTGTTTCAATTTAAACTATCCCAATGCCCTCAGAGAGAGATGTTTTTCACTTATACCAGCAAAACGAGGAACTGCTGTTGATTTCATAGTAACATTCAAAATACTAGGGCTTTGCCTTGTGTGAATAAACTGCTTGGGCAGTATGCACTTTAAAAAATTCAATATAAAATTAATTTTCACCTGTTTTCTAACCAAGGTTTCACATTGAGCTAATATTTCTTCTACACCTTTTCTTGTCCAGAAATAAATTCATTTATGGAATGTAGTTTTTAAGGAGAAGTCTTTCTAAAATCAGACTAAGATAGATAAAAGTTATTAATTTTCTATTTCAGTTGCAAATACAGAGGTAAATATTTTTAATGTGTATGTTTTTTAGCTATCAAAATTGTTCAGACAATTTTGTAAGAGTATCACTGGAGTAAAAAATATGTACAACCTCAATGAAAGATTGCTTTTTGTGCATCTTATACTTTATGTTTAGATGTCCATGTGCTGCAGAATAGTTACAAAACCATTTTACAGGAGACTAATTGCAGACTGGATTGACAAATCCCCACAGAATAAACTGTACTTTGTGACCCTACAGACTCAGACTGTCCTTGATTATGCTAGGTCTCTGGTGACATACCCATTTTGTTGTTTATGCCCCTATTATTTTGATGGTTTTAAATAGTATTTTCTGCATTGTCTTATCTACTATTTGTTTAATCCTTGTTATCCTCACTTTCCTCATTTTTCCAGTAGATTAGTAGTGTTACCAACATAGCTGTATCTAGAAGGTGTTAAATTTCTTCTTCAGCATTTTTTTTCAGCCTTCCCCTCCATTAACTCATTCAAAAAAATTAGAGAAATGTTATCACAGTGTGCCCTCTACACAGGTGCCAAAATGGACTGTCAAGAAATCGGTCAACTGTTACTTGTAAAAGTAACATTTTGTAGAAACCAGTGCTCAGACGCCTTGGTTGAAGCAGTTTGCAAACAGCAACTGAGAGATGCTCCCTGTTGAACAGAGTTTAAACCGAGGCAGCTGCACGGAATAGGAGCCACCAGATGGCAGCACGATTGGCAGCTTCCCCTTGGGAAAGGAGAGGATGCACTTCAGGGAGAGGTACCTGGTTAGGGACATGCTCTTGTTCACCTTTACATATCAGTAAAACATATCAGTTGCTTGTAGCACTTTGCCTGGGATTGTTCCTGCATGCTTCTGCTTACAGCAGAAGGAAATCCTAATGCTTTTTATTGGAAAACGTGTCATGTGAGATAGCTTTTTTAACAAACACCAGTCCCTTGAAATTATTGCTTTACTGTATTTATCCTTCTCTGAGACAGAAGGATCATTAATATCGTATACTGAATTTGGATTTTTTCTCATAATTTAAAATTAAAAAAAAAAAAAAAGAAATTATCCAGAATTAATTTAATGGCATTTTCCCCCAGAATTTGACAAGAACCCAGAGTATCCTCTATTTTTTTTTACCTTTATTTTTCTTAGAATTGCATGCTGATTTTTTTTCATAAATAAGGCAGTTCTTTGTGTCAAAGTTCAAAGAACCACCCCAGCCCCAACTTGGTTGTCAATAGTTAGAAAGATCTAAGGGATCATGAAGTACTCAAGGAAGGACTTCACACTTCTTTTCAGTCCTAGCTCTCTGTGTGTTTTCCCAGTGCTCACTTTTAATAAATTCACTCTCCTGGTGTTGCCAGATTTCTTTACAGGAACCAAGGATCACTGTTGTTCTATTCAGTTTTATATACTAGCTCTGTGAAGAGTCTTCAGAAATTACCTGGATTGTGTTTCTTCACAGACTGTGGACAAACAATGACAAGCTATTGAGTATTTCAGCTTTAATGACTTGCATGTGAAGTGGTTACATGGCTTTCATGAATCTTGCAAAATGGGCCCTGAGAAAAGAAAATGCTAGCAGAAAATACAAAATGCATTTTCTGTAGTCTAGAGGAGGAAATTTATTTATCTGAAAGTATAGTTAATCTTGAGAGGTACTGTTATGTTTTAGTACATTAATTTAAATTATTTGAGTTTTACTGATGAAACCTCTTTTTTTTTTTTTCATATTAGACATATTTAAATACTTTAATCTTCTCTCTTATTTGTTTACCTAGGCTCTGGTAAAGGTATTACCCAGTGTTTAAAGGACAACTGTCATTAGCATGGAAAAGAAAGTGGAAAGGTAGATTTTTTCCTCTTTTCTCTAAAAATGTGATCCTTTGATATTGTGATTTCTTCTATTATTCCACATCTAAAAAAAAATACATGTCCTAAATACTATAACTGCATTTTTACTGTGTTCCAGTGAAATCTTAACCTAAACTGCTCAAAAAATTCATAGACTGGGCTAACTGTGAAAAGTGCCCACATTGCCAAAGAGACTGTGAGCCATTTCAGAAGTCACACACACAGCAGGAACTTGTATTCAAGTTCTCAGCACTCAGCTCTCTTTGGCTTTTTGATTATTTACTTTTATTTGCATGGCACAGCCTGTGGTGATTGACTTGAGCACAAACAATTGTCCTGAGACCCCATGAGCTCTGTAAGATAGGAAAGGGAGAGAGACATCAAACAAAATGCACTCCCTCACACAAAAATGGACAATACCTGAATAATGGCACATTCTGACCTGCTTCAGCTGCAATTCAGTATATTGTACACTGGAGGAGCAAAAGCTTACTACATTCATTACCACTGTGCATGGGTTTAGTATAGATTCTTCCTTCCTTCCTTCCTTC
>WBNO01008148.1:32251-108032 GCA_013400575.1 Peucedramus taeniatus | reverse complement strand
AAGGAAGGAAGGAAGGAAGGTTGTTTGGGAACCCTGGGGTTGCTGTGGGATTCCATGAGTGTTGTGGGGTTGTGGTGATCCTTGGGCACTGTGTCCCTGGGGCTCAGGACAGAGGAAATGAAGCAAATGGAGCTTTTGTCCCTGGAGCAAACAGAATTAGTGATGATGCTCCAAACTCTTGGGCTTGCTGAACAATCCTGGGTTTTGGCTCCTCTGCTCTGCTGCTTTGCTTGCAAGGGCAGGGTCGTGTGGAGGGCAGCACAGGCTGTACCTGAGGGCTTGGGGCTGTATTTTTTTTTCTTTCCTGTGGATGCTTTTCTATTTGAGATTTGTCTCTGAGGGACGGCTCCTATATTAATGTTTTCTGCTGGCTTTGTGCCTATGTTCTTCTTTTGCACATGCAGTTCTACACCTACAAAGCACAAACAACTGAATAATGCATTTTTCAGTTCTTTTCAGGCATAGTCTTATGACATGAATTTGCAAAAGTGTTTTCTTAAGGAGGTTTTAGGTAGATTACTGTTTTCTATAAATTAATATTTTTCTGCAGATGTGGGCTTAAATCGCTTTTCTTGTGGATTATGAATCTTGTGAATTGTTTCAGTGATGCTTTTAGGAAAATAAATAGATAAAACAGAAATAAGAATTGTTTGTGCCAAGGCTTGATAGATGTTTCCTTGTTTCTGGGAACATGCAGGCAACTGGCTGATGTTTTCTTCCTTTATTTTTTTCTTTTTTCCAAAGTTACTGAGAGGTAGCCCAACACATACTGCAAAGCTGAAATTTATTTGTCGTGTGCAGAGCTTAAATACAAATACTGTAATTAAAAATTATGACCTACCTGGAAAACTGAAACAGGGCTGTATATTATTGCTGAGGTTTGGTACTTCAGTGCAGTGTTTCAGCAGTGACATTCACAGAATTCACAGAATCCCCACGTTGAAAGAGATTTTAAAGATCATCAAGTCCAACCCAGCCCTAACACCTCACCCTAAACCCTGGCACCCAGTGCCACATCCAGGCTTTGTTAAACACATCCAGGGATGGTGACTCCACCACCTCCCCGGGCAGGCCATCCAGGGGAATTCTAAGGATGAGCAGCACCCTAACCTTGTGCTTTGGGTTGTCTTGACAGGCTGGCTAGAGAGGACCATGGGGTTTAGGTTGCTGTCTGCCCTGCTGTTTCAAAATGGGTTGGAAATACGGCCATTTAAAACATTTGGTAATTCAGGCACTGCCCTAAGAGTGTCAGTGTCCAGTCCCCAAAGAGCCAGTTCCCACTGGAAACTTGTGTCCAGTGGTTTATGTCCAAAGTCACCTTCAGGAATCATGTCCAAAGGCTTTTTTATAAGTCTGCCCTTTGTGCAGTGTCTGTGGTTAGTCCAGATGTGCGACGGGAAGAGAATTTATCTTGCAGCATTTCCTTGGCCAGGAGCAGAAGGGACCCAAAGCCTTACTGGGAATGCATGAATTGCAGTGTAGGAAAATACAACAGAATTGTTGTCCTCAGCTGGCAGCTGCAGAGCTCAGGCCCAAAATCTCTCAGTGTCAAAGGATTTAGAAGTGTCACATCAAACAAGTGTTTGCTCTTTAATATTATTTGGTGGGGTTTTTTTTGCAAGTGATTGAAATAACTCTCCTGCATGAGCTGAAACACTGTTAAACGTGTTTGCTTTTCAGGAAATTTTCAGCCTCACAGCTGGAATGGAGCTGGCTAACAACTAACTTCAGTAAAAGGGGACTGAAACCTTCCTAATGGTCACAGGGATAGGCAGAGCAGCAGTTGATCTGATGAGGTGATTAAAAATCAAGCATCCGTGACAAATAGCCCTTCAGAGGAAGTCAGCTTTTGTGAGAGCAACTTGAGCTGACCCTGAGGTGGAATAATTATACTGAAATGACATGAATTGCCCAGCACACTTACATATATTTTAGTTTCTTGCCCTTCTGATCGTAATTAAGTGCCTCTACCAGATCAGAAGCTGTTTTAACTCATTTGGAAATAAAATTACTGTGCCTACTGTGCTGTGTAAAGTTTAGGAAAACCTTAATGAAACAAATTCTGTCAGGGGAGGCTGCTTTACTCTCCCAAAGTACTTAGTTTAAGTCAAATGGATATGGATTTCTAACTTAAATTTATTCCATGTATTGTATGAAATCTCTTTGTGGGTACCCATTGATTCAAATAGTACTGAATATTGTAGTGCTGGGAATTCAGTTTTTCTTATCTGAGACCTCTCTCCTTACACAGGTCCCTGCCACCAGGGCTCACCTCAACAACCTTTTATTTTCATTTACCCTCCAAAGCATTAAACCTCATTTAATTGGAGTGTACATACTCATTTGGGGTTTGTCAGTGAACTTTTGCTCAGTTTGTTACAGAACTTCAGGACCTGAGCTGTTTACCTGGGAGAATGGTGTATCAAACCCAAGAAAACTGCTCACAAGCTTTGGTTTTGCACATTTGCTGTCACTGGATCTGAACTGAGAACTCAAATGCAAACAGACTATATTAGAAACTGAACAACAATTAATTTTTTTCTGTAAAAGACACTTCAGAAAATTGAATTTCACTTTCATGTGATTTAGTATTTCCCTCAGATAAAATTTAAATTTAGTAGTTTTTCTCATATTTCTAACCAAACTTTTGTTCTGATTCATTGAAAGCCTTGTGCATTTTCAGTAAGATCTATAGTCTAGGATTTGATGGTTTACATATTAATTCAGTTCTTCTTTTCCTGCTTCTCATGTTTAGATATTACTATTGCAATCAAGGGCAGAATTATGAAAGGTCAAGATATTGAATGAAACCTCTGATGTATGAAAACCCAGAGAGGGATAGCTGTAAGTGTCATGTTCTCTTTCAACAAAACATAGCAGCCTTATTTTAATGGAAACTGTGCAGGATAAAGACCCTGGTGAACATAAGTTACAGCTGGAACACTCAATTCAATTTTATTGCTTTAAAATCTATGAAAATCAACAACAGAAAAATGGATTTTTGAGTTAAATTAGAATTAAATGTTCCTGCTCCAAAATTGTAACCTGCTATTTAGAGTGAAACAACTTATGAAGAACAATGGATCTGGACTGAGATGAGGAATTTAAAATTCTGGCATTTTGGTTCACTTCCCTACTTGCCTTAAGTGAGTGGTATCCAAAAGCTTTGTTTTTATTCACTTGTATTCACTGAGGATGCACTCATCCTTAGTGCATACACTGGAAAGCTGCATGAGCTCTCACTGTCATTGCTCTTTTCTTTCTTGACCACTTTTCACTAATNGCCAGAGTGAGAACAGGAGCTGACCCCCTGTGGGTCAGGGTGTTGCACAGTCCCATTCCATGGTGGCTGCTCCTCCTGCAGTGCCAGGGGTGGCTCTGCTGGAGCAGGGATCCTGGAGAAGGGGGGAGTTTTCCTCTGAAGCTCCAGGGGTGCTGGAGATGGGCCTGGTGTTCCTCTGGGAATGCAGTGCAGGAGAAAGCTGCTCCTCTGGGAATGCAGTGGGCAAAGGCTGCTGTGCTGTTCCCAGGCTCAGATTGGATCCAGGTAGGAATGCTTGGCTCCTCCCCTGGGTGGAGCATCTCCCCATGGGATGATGGAATTTTATCAGCCATGCAGGGGAACTCACTGGCCATGGACAGAAGAGATCTCTGGAGGGAGGATTGGCTGTGGGAGAGATAAAGAAAACTGCCCAATGAACAGAGGATACCTGCTCCTCCTCTAACAGATGGCAAATAGAATACACACTTATCTTACAATCCAGGAGAGGTGTTTTTTTCCAAAAGATACTTGATAGTTCACTAGTAGGTGTTAGTCAAGACCATGCCAGTATTGGCCACTTGCTTCATTGTCATAATTTGCAGTTGCAGTGAATGTTCTGGTTTCATTCCCAAGTGTGCTCTCCTGTTCAAGACTTGCATTAAGTGCCTTGGCATGCTGCAGGCAAGAGATCAGTTGTGAACATTCACAATTTTGCCTGTATTTGTGGGAGTGCAGGGTTTCCTCCAGCTGGGCTGTGCTGGCACTAGGCTGGGAGAATGAAGAGCTCTCCTCATCAGCCAGCTCTGCTCAATGTGAATTTGTTTGGTGTGGTTCATCTTTGGCACCATGCCCCGGTGCTGAGGGCAGTACCCCAGCACAGTTGGAGTTCAGGTGTCTTTGGGGCTTGCTGGAACTGCTGAGGTTTGGGAATTTCTGATGCTCTCAGGCAGCAGCAGTGGTAATGCACAGAAGGTAATCTCTCAAGAGTACTGTTGACTAGAGGACACAGTCTCCAGCTGCATCTAAGGAAATTTAGGTTGGATATTAGGAAAAAGTTTTTCATGGAAAGAGTGATAAAATTCTGGAATTGTCTGCCCAGGGAGGTGGTGGAGTCACCATCCCTGGATGGGTTTAAAAAAAGCCTGGATGTGGCACTGGGTGCCAGGGTTTAGTTGAAGTGTTGGGGCTGGGTTGGACTCGATCTTTAAGGTCTCTTCCAAACTAGTGATTCTGTGAATTCTGTGAATTTTGTGACTATCAAAATGAATGCATGTGAGTAAGTATCCGTGAGCCTTTTAGCTAGGGATGATATTGGGAATATTCATTTCTCAACCCCACTGTGGCCTGAGCACTGAGCAGGGCACTTCTCTGAGTATGAGGTGGAGCTCCAGTGCTCACCCTTAGGATAATGAGAGTGAGCACTTTCCCTGACCCTTTCCAATTTCAAATACGGAATTTTAAATCCAGAAAACCTGTCTTTTGGCTTTAGCTCATCCTTCACCTGCTCTATCTTCACAGCCCTTCTCCTTCATTCTTTACCCACACTCACAAAGGAATACACAAGTACAGGCTCCAAGATCTCTGGGAGGTTGCACTAGACTGTATGGAGAATGTAAACAAAGTTTCTCACACCACAGTAAATTCCCTTCTGGTTTTAGAGATACAAGCTTTTGCTAGTTTGCAGACATGCTATGGTTTTTCACTCCATTGTGCTTAGAAAGCCACTCCAGTCCAGAAGAATTGACAGGCAAAAAGCAAGGTGAGGTTATATGGATCAAAGATGTGTGGCTGTGTTCACACTGAATTGCTATCCTTTTTTCTCTCTCAAATGCTCTTCCTTTCCCACATTGGATCATTCTGTTGTTACAGAAGAGAAGGGTTTTTTTCGTTTAAAACCTCAGGTGAATTCTAGAAAAGGGAGTTACAAGTCTTGTTCAGAAATGCCCAGTAACCAGAATTACTGAGTGTATTTCACAGTCTTTGAACTTCACATCATAGATCTTTTTCCCTAAGATAAACCCCTGGGTAGCAGGAGAACTGTTCTGGATCATGGAGCTTCAGTTTTTCCCTGTATTCTGGAAATTGCAGTGCATTACCTATTCTATCCAGGTGTTGCCCTTCTGGTCCAATGAGCTGCACTTGCTTGTGTATTTTGTAACAGGCCAGCCCCATAAAGCTGCCCACCAATTTAGAGAAGGTGGAAAGATACATTCTAGTTAAATGTTGTACTATTTGCATTGGCTGGATGATGGAAATATATTTTTTTCCCCCTTGACTATGCCACTCAAGTGATGGCTTGACAGCAGTACAGGAGATCTGGTTATACTGGGCAGTGCAGAATTATTCTTTTGGTCTAAGGAAACAAGCATGCATCTCCTTGCATCCTGCTGTTTTCCTTGTGTACCACTGCCCCTCCAGTGTTAAACAGTTCCTGAGTTACACATGGAACTTGCCTCAGCTTAACCAGGAGTCATTCCCTTGGCCTCTCAAGAATTTCACTTGTCTGTGCTGAAGCAGCACTCAGCTGTGCAGCACAGCTACACCACAGGGCAGATATCTCGTGGTGCCCTGGGGAGCAACAAACACAAGAAAAAGGCTAAGCTGAGCTTTGGAAATTGCCATCAGTTGATTTGCTCTTGTGATGAATATTTCATGAAAATTATGCATCCTCTCCTTTAATTTCATTTTTATTTTGTTACTAATGGACCCTCTTCAGATGAAAAAAATAAAAAGCGGATGCCTTAACTTCATAGCAAAAAATCTTTCCTGACTGCTTGTCATGGACTCTTCCCTGCTTCTTCAGCCCTTGGATTCTGCCTGTGATGAGCAGCTGCCTTTGCCTCACAGCCCTGTCCTTACAGAATGTACAACCTTAAGGCAACATACTCAGGAAGGGATGGGAGAAACCAGGAAAGCACTGGGAAGAACTGAAATGATGACAGAAAGTCAGAGAAGAAGCTCTCAAAGAGAGGTAATAGGCCTCTGGAAGAAAAGAACTGCAATGACTAAACTTTAGAAAATATAATTTGGTATTTGAAACTCATAAATCAACAGTGACATTGAATCCTTTGTGTATTCAACTTAAATAAAATTCCACAGATTCAGAAGCAAAAGATGGAGTATTTGACACTATCTAGCAGATTTCTGTCAGTCACATGTTGCCTGCTCTCAAGAGCAGACAGATGCTGCAAATTTTAATGGCACTCTAGATTATCCAAGAAGTGGATATCAGGCCTAAAACTCTCGTGTTGCACCTCTGTCTGAGAAATGTCTTGTTGCAGGTAGGATATCCTTGTTTAGTTTCTACCCAAAGAGGCTTTGGAAAGCTGGTGGAACTGGTAAATTTTGATTCTAGTAGGTGGAGACCTCTTGAACTGCTTGGCATTGTCAGATGCAGTTGCAGCTCTGGTGGAAGGGGGGAGGTGGAATTAGCATTAAACCATTTTAAATTGTGGCACTTAACTCAACTAACTACAATTATAGTAAAATGCCTTCTAAAGCGTCTGATTATATCTTACAGTCAGAAGTTCCAAATAAAATGGATAAACATACATTAAGAAGCAAAACAAGAGTGAGTGTTAAGTACAGAAAACAAGAGAGATTGCTAAGGATAATTATTATATGCAACACCCTGCATGAGGTGTTAGTGTTTTGTTGATTCTTTGGTGTTATATATTTAGAAAAGGAGGCTGAACTGTCACCTTTGTAACCGAATCACTTATCACCGAGTGCATTAAGTAAGAAACAGATCACTTATGTTGCATTTACATGGTTAATCTGTCTACCACATTCTGAGTTTCTCCCTGCTCAGTCGGTGGAAGATTAGAGCCTTTTTTTCATAATTGCTTTGTTAAACCACTTCACTGAAATTAGCATTTAAATAAGGGTAAATTGAGCACTGAACTGAATTTCCATAAAAATGCGATAAACCCCAAGCCTGTACAAGGTCTGTAAGTGGAGGGAGCTGCAGCATGTGTAGGCTTTGTGTGGAGCATGAGAGCAGCCAGGACACAGCTGCCTTCCAGGACTGGGGCAGCATCTATGTGTGTTTGGATGGTTTGTAGGACAGGGAATTCTGATTTACCCGGCATCTCTAAATAGCACGAAATATTAAGGCATGCAGAAGGCTCCTTTTGGTCTGTTAAAATGTTCATGTGTGTGCAGCCTCAATTTGAGATTTGACTTAATAATTTCAGGTGCAATGATGAATAAATATGAGGAAGAAAGGGGGTTTATCACAGGGGAGTCCTTCAGATCTCTGTCCTTTTTTCAACCTTCAGATGACAACAGCTGAGTGAGAAAGTGATTTGTACCTCAGAGGTATTTGGCCAGCCTTTAGGGTCAGTGCTTAACATCCTGTGTGACTGGGGCTTTGCCAGAAGCACTCTGAGATTTCATGCCCATTTGTATTCCATTGGCTTTCAAAAGAACCATGTGAACCAAGTGTGTGGGTGCAAAGCCTGAGCTCTTCTGCAGGTCACCTTTGGTTTTATTTTGGTGGGAAGCCCAGGCCAGCATCAATCAATCTGTTCTGATTTTAGGATAAGTGCAGAGGGACCTAGTAGAGCCTTCCAGGAGGACTATTCTCTCCAGGAGAAGGATATTCACTTCCTATGCTGGGCTCCAGGTCTGGTTCTTTGAACATTGTAAAAGGCACAACCTTGTAGTGTAATTTGGGATAATGGCATAGCCCCTTAGGAAAGAGGGTTTTAAATGCACCCCTTCCAGATAGCTGAGAGCTATCCCTCTCTTAAGATGTGGCAGAAGGGAAACATGGTACAAAGAAGATGAAAGAAAGTTCAGGTGATGTGATAACAAAGAGAGAGGAGTGCATGCAAGTATGGGAGGGGGAAAAAAAAGAGAGGATGTGAGGGCTGGGGAAGAAACTCCTGCATTGGCCAGGAATTGTATTTTTATGTCTGAGCATTTGAAATCCAGCCATCACTAGCATTTAACTGAAGGGATTTTAGTTAAACTTGATCTGCATTATTATATCACTGTTTTAATTTGGATGATTATTAAGACACAACTTTAAAATTTGCTTATTCTGTGTGTTGGCGTGCCTGGCACGGTGGATGTGTTTGGGTTATGATGGGCACACATTTGTGTGGCTGGATATGTATGTATATGTCATATGTGTACGTATTAGGATCATTTTGGTTGATCTATTTTGCCACTTGTTTTAATCAAAAGGTTGGAGGGATCCAAAGTGACTGTGTAGAGGTGTGAACACTCCCTTCTGATGCTTTAGTAAATTCTGGCATAGGCTGAGGTCTGTTCCTGTAAGGATGACAACAAAGAGCCCTTTTGTCTTGGTTTGAAAGACAGGTACCTGCCAGCAAAAGCTGGAATCTCCCTTTGAATAGAGACTGTAAACCCCCTCCCTCAGATTATTATAATTTTGCAATTGGAGGCTNATGGTGAAGAAAAATGTGTTCAGTCTTCCTCTGTAGAGAAATCCAGTGGAGAGAGAGAAAACAAGCAGGGTCCCCTGGTACTCCAGTCCTTTCGGAGCGGTGTCCTCGGACCAAACTGCTGCTCACTGCTGTTCCCCCGGAGAAACCTGCTGCCTCCTTTGTTTAAGTCAAGTATCCATCAAGTACCCAGCAATTAGTTACCTAGCAAACCACCAGGAAAAAATTCCACAAACACAAAAGAAACAGATCCAACCCCCAACACCTTTCTAGTCCAGTTGCAAAGGAAAGCTGAAAATGGAAATGCAATTTTATGGTGCAATGCTGGAAGCAAAGGGAAACCAACAGAAGAAATCCATCATATGACAGTGTCTAAGTCACTTCGATTTTTTTTTCCCCAAGTTTGCATCATGGCTCTGTTCAAAGGCCAGGGGAGGCTCATTTCTAGTGTTGGCTGTTTTCAGGCTGGGGGCAGGATCTCACCTGGCAGCAGCAATTGAGCTGGCTAGATGCAAAGCTGAGGGCATACACAGGACACCCAGGATGATTTTTTAAAAGAGGAATTTATTAATTGTTAACACTGCAGTCATTAAAAAACATAATGTGTACTGCTAATGAAGAATGAAGTTAAGAAAATGTACAACAGGAAACAGTAGAAGGGATTCCTGTTGATATTCACAAGTGGTCACCTGGGTATTTGTAAAATGATGGTGAGTCTGTGTTTCCTTTTTGTTTTATGAATATCCTAATATGTAGGTTAATACATACAGTTACTTTGGAATAATTAGACACAGTTCTGCTGACTTCAAGTAATTGCTGATTTGGGGATTCATTGGACTAGTGAAGAACAGCAGTAAAAGGGCTCCTTAAACACTGAACTCCAGTGCTGGCCTGAAAGAGAAGCAAGAGGAGGTGATGGTGAAGGGCTGCACTTTGCAAAAGGAGCATGAAATGCTCCTTATCCTTATGGGCTGAATTTACTGAAGCTTGTTACATTTGTAGGCTATGTTTATAAAAGGGAATTGATTAATATTTCTCTTTTATAATGGAATGAGAAGAGAGGAGAATGTGCCACGAATGCTTTTAGACCCTGATCAGTTCACTAAAATCCTATATGCAGAGGTTGTTTTCTAATTCAGGATGCTAAGCCAGCTGTTCTGGTTGAGGTTCTCAACCTTTTGGGCAGCATCTGCCTTGACAAGAGATATTTTTTCTTTTTTGTCTTTTCAAACACCATAGCTTGTGCAGTGCTGCCAATGTGCACGAAACTTTCAGGAGCAGATGAAGCAGTTACTCCAGACCCAGTGGCACTGTGGATTAGAAGCCAGGTATATGGCATTCTTGTTGGTAGTCAAAACCTCCTATCCCCAGGGCAGAGTCCTTTGTGCCATGCTGCAGAGATATGGAGCAGAACAAAATCCCAGCTGTCTTTGCCTTTCAGCCAAATGGACAACAGACTTGCTCTCCTCTCAAAACAAAGGGGATTGGAAGCAGTAGTGTAAAGATATTTTTAAAATTTCCACTTGGTGAAATACATCGTGGAAGGTCTGAATTCAAACTGGGTACACTTGGGGCTTTTGCTCAGAGGAAATACTTGCCCTAGACCTGGATGTTGCCTTCCACCAACATGTGAGTGGCTGCTTTAATCTGGCCTTTATTCCATTTTATTTAGCTATTTTTCACTAGGATTTCAGTAAAGAGCTGAACTACTTGTTTTTACTGTTACTGTGTAGGTCTTTCCCTTTCTTTTTCCTTTTATTTATTTTTTTAATATAACTACCTCTGGTTAGTTTTCCCACCCCACCATTTACATATCATCCCTGTACAGTGCAGTTTTGAACATCTGTCCCTTCAGCCCCATACACTGATTAAAGGAAGGGGCAGTAGGATCCTCTCAAAGGGGAAGAACATGGTGCAGCTGTGTGGGGTCACACCACAGGGCTGTGCAGCACAGTCCTTGCTCAAGCAGTGTCCTTGCACAGGAGGAAGGAGCTGGGATTTGTCTGTTTAAGGAGCCAGACTACAAGGAAATGCAGATTTTTCCAATGACCTGCAGTGAAAGGACCTTGACTTAGAGATGGCATTGAACTCCTGACAGAATTCCCTAAAGAATCTGGTTTCTGTTAATCTATTTAGTAATCTCTCTGTTGACCCGTGTTTGCTCCTGGCCTCCAAACATCCTGTGACAATTAACTGCACAGCATAATGATGTGTTATGTGCAAAGACCATGACCAAGGGGAAGGAGCATCAGAAGCTGGAATTGATAAAATGCCTAAATAATGCAGGTATCAGCTGTATGAAACCTTTGAAGATCTGCTGTTTGACTGTACATTTGATCACAATTCTGCTCTCACTCTGATTTTTATGCTGGTCTGGCACTGCCATTTTGAGGTGAGATCAAAATTAGGCCAAAATACTTCTAAGGGAAGGCAATATCTGATGTTCCTAATTTAAAAAATAAAAAAAAAAAAAAAAAAAAAAAAACCAAAAAAAAAACCAAACTCCAAATCTGCTCTTAATGAAAAATAACCCAATGCTTAAGAGAGATGGCTTCTTGTAAAATTTAAGGAACATCTGAAATCTCTGAAAATAGTCAAGCTCATGTTATTTCCCTCTCATATAGGTACCCATGTGTTTAATTAGGAATAGCATTGAAGTCTTGGAGTGCTGCAGTTGTGATAAGAATTGATGTAATAGGCTTTGATACTGTTAGTTTAAAGAAATTCAATTAATAATTAAGGTGTTTGCTGATATCAGTCATGCAGCACATTCAGAGGCAATTATTGCATTCTACATATTTGATTTAGACAAAAACAAATGTATGTCTTTGCTTTAAACCCTGTTCCAAAGACAAAGGATGGGGGGTGTGTGACCAGAGAGGGAGGGGTGGAAGACAAGAAATGCCAGCCCAACCTTATGCTAATTTAAATACAGCACCTGGTCGCCCTTTTGGTGATGCCTTAGGATTTTAGCTTTTATATTTTCCATATATTTGTAATCCTGCAGTACTTTAGTGTATAACTCTAAACTCCATATCCAGTGTGAGCTGCTGCTGCTTTCCCATTTTGGGCAGACACAACAATTCCTCTCCAGGCCTGGCAATCAAGGACACCTCACTGCCTCAGGCCCTGAGAGATGGAAACAAAAGTGAGTTGGGGGGAGCAAACCTGGGGTAAATGACTTCATTACTTGAAGCTGGAATTGGATGATTAACCTCCAAAATGCAAATGGACCAAACTTTTAAAAGTGTGAAAACCTGTGAGCTGTGGTCCATTTTGGGCTGTAGCCTGGGTGGCTTCATCTGCCCTAAATGTAGCTGAAGGTCCTTCATTAAATATAACTGCTTTTTGTACTCTTGATTTTGTTTCTAGTTGGCCCACAAGGCATCATTGGCATTGGGCTTTCATATAACAACTGTCTTCTGCAAGGTTATTTTAGTCTTTTTTCCCCCCATATGAATGAATTGCAGTGAGAAGCTTCAGATTGTTTGCAAATTTTATTGCCTTAAATAAGGATCTTCAACCCCAGCTAAAGTCATCTCCGTGGGTATAGAACATCAGAGTACCACTGAGGTCAATGGAGATGTGCACTTCATTTTATCAGGATGTAACACCTTCATTTTTGGCAATTAGTTCACCTTGTCACACATTTAGTGTTTAATCCAAGGTGGAGGCTTTCACACCCTTTCCCCTCACTTTGAGAACAAGCATTTGGTAGCACTGACTTGCTGTTCTGTCTCACCTCAAGCCCCACACATATTTCTTCTTCTTTCCATCCATCATCTGTCTTCCCTTACCTTCATCCCCACTCCCAAGTTTCAAACCAAGGCCACACTTCCTTTGCTGTGCAAGCTGCAGATGTGAGCTTGGGTATTAAGAAGACTCATCTGTGCCAGGGGGGAAGTGATGCCTCAGGTTTTTGCTTTTATATTTTTCAGATTCTCTGCTGCTTTAGTGTGTGGGTCTGGGCTTCATATTAGGGGATGGTGAGCTCTCTGCACAGAGCAGGGAGACAAAACAATTCCTTCTCTAGCTGGGGACCAAGGACAAATGATCCAAATCTCAGGCCCAAGAGCACAAACAATGTGGACTGAAGAGAGAAAAACAAGAAGGATGGGACTGCATGGGCTGAAGCTGTAACTGGCCAATGAACTCCAATGTGTAAATGGAGCAGAACTTATAAAAGTGAGAGACCCCGTGCCTGGTCGTGCATTTTGGGACCATTTTGGTTCATCTTGGGTGCAGCCCTGGCTGGGCTCTTGTGCTGCCCAAGGTGGATCTACTTTATTCTTTAGCTCTGTCTGGTCTCTTTTCTAGGTCAGCCTTCCCAAGGCATCACAGCAGCAGGGTAAGGTGGATGCTCTGCTGGAGCAGGGATGTGGATCCCTTACCCAGGAGTGGAGCACAGCAGGTATTCTGCTCTCTGCTGCTCCAGAGTTACTGGACAAGGTTTTTTGGTAACATAGCAGAAACAAATTTGGATGGGATTTCCTGTTGTGGGCACACAGCAATGTCTCCCCACACTGGGTACCAACAGTCCCTGGGTGTGTTGGGGGCCGGGGCAAAGGTAATGCCAAAGTGAGCACCCCATAATTGCTTCCTGGAGTGAGTGTTGCATGTACATCCTGCCACTATAAAATACTGAGTACAGCATATCTTGTAACTGCTGGCTAATGAGTCTCTTGACCTCCCACTGTCATGCTAATGTGACTGCACACTTGGAACCTTCATGAGCCAATAAATTACTCCTTCTCTTAATACTCTTTTACAGATTGCTGCTATCTCTGCAATGGAGACTACCTATCTCATTAATTTGTAATTGTGCTGAAATATTGAAGCCTTGGAAGTGGCATGTGAACTGAAATACAAATTTAGTAGATGTGCTGTTGCCAAAAGGCTGTATAAAGTCAGTTAAGGTATATATTACCGTAGATAAGGAAATTATTTTCTACTTTGGGCTCTGGTATTACTTGGATCCTCCTTTTTTATAACTTGGAGTAATGTAAGGGTGAGTGCAGTGAGGATGTGGGGTTGCATATGTGAAACACATGAACCCATACACTGTAAAATCTACAGTACAAGAAGTTTCTCATGGCAATGAATGGAAGAAATGCTGTTTCCTCTCAAAGAGTTTGATATATGTGAAGATAATCCTAGGTGACCTTTTCTCAAGAACTTCTGTATTTTAATAACATGTGGCTTGTGAAATAAAGATCCAGTGCAGAGACTCTTGCAAACACAGGAAACAGTGACAGCTTTTCAATTGGATTAAATACCTATGGACATGCATAGGGACTGTACATAGAGGACCTGAATATGTAAAGCTATACTGCTTTCAAAAGTCCTTTTGCAAGAATTCTCTGGGAAACCCACGTGCTATTTTTTATGGGTAAAACATGCCATTTTGGGAATGAGACATGGAAGAGGGTGAATCCTATAGGAACTCCAATTTTCATTGTGGTTTTGGGACACATGCAGCTCTGCAGCAAGCACTAATAGGTGATCTATCTTTGCTCAGTGCACACTTCTGAACAGCACTTTTCAAAGGAAGTGAATGCTCATTTTTCCACAATGCTGAGGCAGGGAGGCAAAGGAAATCACCTGAACCAGGGTGTGAGAGCAGCTGCAGAGCAGGGTCTTGGCCAGGGGCTGCAGACCCCTTGTAGTTCACACAGATTCTGGCAGGTTTAAATTTGGTTGTGGGTTTGGGGCTTTTTTTAATAATAAACCCAGCAAGATACATTTTGTGAATAATGTAGTAGGTTTTGATTTAATAAAACCCCACACCATCAGGCTTGTGTGTCTATTCATCACTCACTTTGGTTTAACTTTTATCACTGAGATTTTTTTTTTTGTGGGGACAGAAAAGAATGGAAGACTTTATAAGTTTTGGGGTTTTTTTTAATGGCATTAAACTACTTGTGTGTCAATGCAAAAGTTTGGGTTGTCAGGAGAGCCAGAGCATGAGCTGTCAGAACAAATAAAGGGGGATCATCTACTTATGTCTGAACATTTCCTTGTTGGGTTCCTCTCTTAAATGCTAGGAATAGTGTTCCTTCATCTCTTGCACACTTTTTTGGACACAGAGAAATCTGTTACCTTTCCCACAGTATTTTTAACAAGTCTGAAAATATTCAAAGTCAACCCTTGAAAATATTTGAAGGTATTTTACTTTTGTCTAATTTAAATCTGGGGTTTTTTAATGAAAAATACATACATTTTATGCTGGGAAGAGCAAATATCCCTTTACATTTTTGGCATTGCTCCTAAATTGCAAAGCTCCAAAAGTGAAGGATAAAAGAAATGCAGAGAATCAATGATGGAATAGTGTGTGGTGCCACCTACAGCAGGGCCAACTGTGACCATGTGAACTTTCAAAGGAAAAAAAGAAATTATCAAAGCCTCTTCCAGTTCCAATCTGATCCAGTACCCTTGAAGCAAAGTCTCCCACTGACAGGGAAGAAAACTGGGATGGGCCCTTAAGCACATCAGATTTGACTGCATTCACAAAATCTCAGGCATGAGGGAGAACCAGTTTAATGGCACATCTAATGCTCTCTCCATTTCAGAATATGTTTTTTTTAATTCTGTTACTACCAAATAAAAGCAATCCAACAGGCAAATGTCCTTTTATAGCAAACAGCTGATTAAACATTATGAGTTTTTGCTCAGATGATGGTACATATGATTATGGTAGTTGTTTGCTTGTGTTTGAAATTACAGTAAATAATCATAGTGATATTTCCTACTGGATATAAAATAAAATCTATTGCCCCAGCATTACTTTTAGTAGAGTAAAAATGAATCCCAAATACAACATTCACCATAGCTTACAGTTATTTTCCCCCACTAACTGGTTATTATTATTATCCAGACATGTCTGTATTATGCTATTGAACTGTCCTTCCTCCTTCCTGGGATAAATCCACTTACACTGGTGGTTAATTGCTCACAGCACTGTGACTTTAATGCAGGAGACACAGAGCTGGCTAATGCTGGAATTGCTGATGGCTGGCCTTGTAGAGGGGTTGCACCTGAACAAGTCAAAACCAACTTTTGAATATTTTAACCAGCAAGAGCTTGTTCTGAATTCCAGTTTTACCTGCCTGTGCGTGGAAACTAGTTAGTGTCTGGCAATGAGATATTGCAGAGGGTCTGCCATAGGCAAATCCATTTTTGCTGTAATAGGCCTTTAATGATTTCCTGGTGGATGTTATTCTGTTATTTAAAGCAGCTCTGTTCATGACTAAAAAAGTGTCCATGGGTATGGACAGGGACAGCACTGATGAAGGTCAGGGGCCAGGTTTCATTCCCAAGCAAATTATTTTATGCAAGCTGACTCTCACAATGAACTAATTTAAATGGCTTGGATCAAATGGCATGCGTTTCACATAGTTAAATTATAGAAAATTGCTTCTGAGATTCATAAGCTTCCTCTGAGCATTCAGTTAAATTTAATTGTCAGCTGGATGGGAGCAGGGGCAGGAGAGGAGGAGGTTTCCTCTTGCTGCAGTCTGTTGGGTGCAGTTCCTGAGCTGTGGAGCTCAGGCAGCCCAGCAGGATGGCAGCACTGATGGATGGCTCTGTCTCTGCTCATTGTCTGCAGTGGTGCTGCCTTTCATCTCCCCGAGTGCTCTGCCTTCACCAGACTGGGAACAGCATCCCTGCCTTTGGCACTTGTGTCTACACGAGTTTATTGAACTTCAGTCAAACACAATGAAGACACACGGGTGTCACTGCTTGACCTCAGCTGTGTTGTTGACTACCAGGCCAAGTAAAATCTCTGGGCTGCTGGTCTTTTATTGCTGTACATGAATTGAATGGAGTAAAGAGTATTTCTTTATGGTCTGCAGATCAGTGGAAGTCTGATTTAAAGGTTGTCAGATTGATTTCAGGCTAGTGATAATGCTTTTTAATGTGAGATCTTGCTCTGCATGGCTGCTTTTCTGTTGATCTATCTTCAAATATGTGCCTGAATCTGAAAAATAACCATTTTGTCCATCTTTCAGTGGTACAGAAAACATTAACATCAGAGACCCTGATTTAATGAAATATTTTGATATAATGAAGTATATTATGAAGTTCTAGAGGAACTTCAATGCATGCCAAAATGCTTTACTGAATTAGGGCCTCCAGTCTCAGTTTTACAAAAGTAAGGTGTTAAAGGAACTGGAGCAGTGGAAAAGATGGACTTGCTTTATGTCTTACTGAATTTTCTTGATTGAAACAAGTGAGTTTTTGTCAGTTTTGTAAGCTAAATACATTTGCTTCTTAATTGGTACAGACTCCTTTACCAGGAGGCTGATGGCATGGAACAGCATGCACTGGAGAAGCAGTGAGTCCTGGGTACTTTATGTTTCCAGTGCTTCTTGAAATTTGGCCACCTATTCAGGTGTCTTTTTGCCAGCATTGAGGTAAGAAGCAAATTTGGTTACCAGTGCTAAAAAAATAGTGTACAGTTAGGATAGAGTAAAACTTTTTGGAAGAAATCTCTGTAAAATACTATGATTAAATTTAAGCAGAAGTTTAAAGGGTGTTTTGGTAGGATTAAGTTGCTTTTCAAAGCCATTTCTAAAGGCAGTTGCAATTCCATCTTCAGAGCAGGTCAAATGACAGCACATGGCTATTTGATCTGTATCCACAGAATTCTAATAAAAGCATATAAGAGTAAACACTAGTAAATGTTCTTTAATACATAATTAAGAGAAAATGGTAGTAATACTGCTGATCTTTGACTTTGCCAACTGTATTATTATTCTTTTCAGGTGTTCTGATTTCACCTCCCTTTACCCAAGTGGGGAAGTCCACTCTTGCTGTTTCTGTGTGCACAGAATTGAGGAGCACTGTCTCCATAACTGATCCTACTGGAGCTCCAGTGGGAAAGAATACTCTTCATGTATAATATGGAATATAGGAGAAGGTGCAGACCAGGGCCAAACATTCTGTTCATAAGTTTCATTTCCTTCTGAAAGGTAAGAAATACAGGAGGGAATCTTTGTCCTCTTTGTGCCTCCACATGGTACAGGAAGACCACAGGGTCACTGTGGAGTCACTGTCCCTGGAGGTGTTTAAGAAAAGCCTGGATGTGACACTCACCAAGCTGACAAGGTGGTGTTAGGTCACAGGTTGGACTCAATGATCTCAAAGGTCTTTTCCAACCTGATTCATTCTGTGGTTCTATGAAATGCAGGACCCCAACACTCCGATGTTCTCTGCCTCTTTTGCAAACATTCCTAGTGCTTCTCAAACACTCCTAGTAACAGAAAAAATAAAAATACCCTTAGCCCCTGCTTTCTGCTACAGCCCAAACTGATTTCAAAGGCAGTGGGAGGGGATGGGCATCTTTTAAACTGAAATGCTCAGCACTCTGTGTGTGTGCACTGCCAGGCTCAGGAGAGGCAATGCCTCCCTGCCCCTGCTGTGAGGCCATGCTCTGCAGGGACCATGGCATTAATACCTGCATTTTACTGAGCCACAGGAATGTTCAGTCCTATCAGTCCTTCAGAGCTGTGCAGAGAGTGCTCAGTGATGCTGTGACTTCAGTCATTAGGTGTCTGCAGTATAAATTAGGTGGCTCAGAATTAGGGGTCCAATGGGCAATGTGTGCCCCTGAGGACAGGCCAGGGGGGCCAGGGGTGCCCTGGAAATGCTGGCCAGAGGGAGAGGGAGATTTTCCTGCCCAGGACATGCTGTGGGGAGTGAGTTGTCACTACAAGGACTGCTGGCTGAGGCATTAAGATTAGAAGCAGCAAATTTTTGCACAGTGGGAGACAGGCCAGGGCTGCAGCAAGATAAGGGCAGGAGTTTGTAGGCAGAGCAAAGTGGAATTCAGGGCTGTGAGGGAAGCAGTGGGGGAGACCCTGCTGAGGAACAGAACTCAGCTCTGCTTCAGATGCTGTGAGGAAAAGGGAGAAGACTGAGCTGTGTGAAAGGAGGTCTGGTGTGTTGTAACAGCACACATCCCTTGGATGCAAAAGCAAGGGGACTTCTGACAAAAATTAATTGGCACAGCACTTTTCTTTTAGAGGTGCACCATATGAAAATGTTTAATATTCTGGTGGAATAGAGTTAGAGATGTTTCTTTTCCTGTTTGCCACAGGGACTGGTAAAGATACAGAACCAGCCTCAGCTGATCCTTGTTAGGCTTCTCCAAATACAACTAAGTTGCTCTACCCAGTTGTCAACAAATTTCATTTTTGGTTTTGCATAACACTTTTGTGCTCTTTATGGAAATATTTATGTCTAAATATTTCTGATTTAGGGGAGGTGGAGACTGACCTTAAAGAAATTAATTGGATTTTTTCCCCCTTGTAGCTCTTTCTAGTGGTGTTATAAGAGCTTGACCGTGCCTTCTGTTACAGTGGGGAACATGCTCTTGTTGCACCTCTGCCTCTCAACAGAGCAATTTAGAATGGGTAGCTAAAATGATAATTTTCCCTTGGAGTATTTGTGAGCATAACAAAAATCCAGGGATGGCAGGTATAGAAAATGAGAAAAAAGAGGGGCAGCCATGCAGGGAGGAAGGCAGGAAGCTGCCAAGGCTCTTAAGAGCTGTGGTCCAACTTTAACTTTTACAGTGTGTATCTTTGGAAAGAAATGAGGTGAGTTGTTTAACACCAGGATATAGCACTCAGGATGTTTGTAAAGAAGAAACTTTTGAGGAATCTGATCAAATAGAGCTGCCTGGGTTTGCCTCACTCAGTTCTTTTGGAGTTTTCAAAGGGTAAAAGGAAAGTTTTTTCCTGTAGCAGGGGAATCCCAGAGGGAATGGGCTGTTGAAATGATGTAAACTATAAACCTGCAAGCAGGAAGGCTTTTTTTTTTTTTTTTTTTAACATTGTAGTGGTAAGTATGGCTGAGATACTGCAGTACTACAAAAAATTGTTCTGCTGCAGAAAAATGACAACAAGATCTATGGGGGGACTGAAACACCATTTCCCTGGATTCTAGAAAAATGCCTAAAATGTCTAGAAAATGAGCCACATAGAGTATTTGAGAAGTCATGCAGATTAATTTGGAAGTTGAGTTCTTTCCCAAATGAAGAATTTTATTGTTGATCAGTAAACTTTACAGACATGATATTTTCATTTATCTCAGTGTATCTTTGTGCCCTAGATGAGGTTTAACTTCATCTTGTTCTTGATACCAATTAATGAATTGTTCACTCTGAGGCAGTTGCTCACTAGAAACTGGTTAGCTGCACAAGCACAGCTCACAGGACAATCTGTGCCTTGAATAATAGAATAATTGAATAATCCTTCACTAATAGATGATAACACCTTCACAGCCCCTGTCCCTGCCATGTGCACATCCTTAAATGCCACTGAGTAGTGGTACTTAAATTTTTACACCTCTTTTTGCTAGGGGAAAAAACAAGTCCAAAAGACGAGGTGAAAAACAACAAGGATTTAGCCCAAAGGACAAAATCCTTCTGCTCTTACAATAGGCCTGTAAAGTCATATCTTGCTGGAGGTTGTCATAAGAATGGTGTTTTCCAATCTACTGTAGATTTTAATTGCTCTGAAAACAAATGTGGTGTGCCAGCTTGTAGACAGGGTATTTCATCAAAGTGCAAGCAAGCCCTATAGCACAGCATATGGATTGTCATTACATTTGGAGGCTCACAGCCACCTGTGGCCACCTGCTTTCTCCCAGCAATATGCCACAGTACCTGGGGCTGCTAGTTTTGCTTTCAAAATAATTCATTTATGTTTCGTTAGGCTCTTCTCCTAATTTTGTTACCACAGTTAGGGCAATTAAGTGGAAGGAACAGAAAATGATTCATTAATAATGCCAGAGACATGGCAGTCTGTAAGCAGGATCAGTTGCATATTTAACTGATTCAAATTGCTGGAGTTCAATTAATCTCTACTAAAGCTACCTATGACTTTCTTTTGTCTCTGCTTAATACATTAACAAGATTTTTTTCCTTTTATAAAAAGAGAACCTTCCAGGAGAGCAGTTATCCTCCAAGCTGGTGCCTTTCTTGCCTGGGTAGCAATCCTGCCACAGAAGTGCTGCATGAGACTGAGCACTGCAAGTAATTCATGGCACTCTCACTGCTGGACTTGCACTCAAGCATGAGCTTTTCCCTGTCTGTGCAAGAGAGGGAAACTTTCCCTTCCATGGGCTGGCAGACCCTGAACATTATTCACTTCCTTGTGACAGGAAGTCTCCTGTTAACTGCTGTTGCTCCTTCAGCACGGGATGTTCTGGCTCTGAGTGTTAAATTACCTGTAGCAAGTGACAGGTGATTCTCATGTGTTTAGCAGAGCAGTTTGAAGTCCAAATTTCATTTCCAGTCTGATCAGGGAAGCTTCAGGTGCTGGAGTCATAGATAGCCAGCTAGCTAGGTCTGAAGACATCTTTCAAACAGACAAAAGGAACTTTCTAACCACAGAAATGTGAGCTTGCTCTCATTCTTGCTTCAGAGATGGGAAGGATGCTGCAGCTTTTGCTGGCTATTGTGCTGTTGGTGATGGGGATGGTGCCCCAAGATCCTGCCTGTTGTTTACACCAGCTGCTGTGCCATAGTGTGTGAATTCCTGCTGCAGAATTTCTTGTTTTCTCAAGCAGAGACAAGGAGGATGCTTAAACTCTCTGAACTGGAGCACATCTCTCTGCATGTATACTGCCTTACATGATCTAGATTCTGCATTTTGCCAGTTTTCTCCCTAAGTGAATGTGACTGGATCTCACACTGGTGGGTGCTCAGCTGCTGGGATTAAGCTTTTTATCTGTTTATCCCTCGAGCACAACTCAGACTGGGGACACCAAATGGCAGTTCCTCCTCTGGCACCACCTTTCCATTCAGTGTGGTAGACAGGGGGATCCTGGGAATCATCTGATCCACCAGCATCTACTCCCTGCATTGGCTGCCTGCCCTGCTTTTGGTTTTCCCATTTTGCTCATGGAATATGCACAGACATGAGCTGGCAGGGCTGTAACTGAGCTGTCAGGCTCTGCCTGCCCCGAGCAGCCCCAGGCTTGGTGTGGGGTTCAGGGACACCTCACTGGGAGGAGCAGCTGCTCTCCTGTCCCAGGGCACCCACAGAGCCTCACCAGGGACCCCTCCCAGCCCAGCACCTCTGCTGGGTGGTGCTGATACCCAGTCCCCCCGGCCTCACAGGTGGACATTGGGCCAGCTCTGGTTCATTTGCTCCTGGCTGGACACTCTGGATGGATTCTAGACCTGGTTCACTGTCCCAGCTCCTCTGTGTCCTTCTGTGTGCCACTCAGGGCACCCCGGCCAGCCCCAATGGGGGGACAGTGGGGGGGACAGTGGGGGGACAGCAGGGGGACACTTTCCCCTGCCACAGGGGTACAGAAGGCAGCTGGGCTGATCACCTGCTGCAGAGGAGATGCTGGTGACAATGGTGAGAGATGAAGGAGCAGACTCCTTTAATAGGGGGTTAACCCAAGGTTTTATTCAGGAGCTCTGGGGGAGCCCCACACCTCAGGGGATCCTCCTGCCCAGAGCCTTGGGGTTTGTGCCAAGGTTACATTTAAAGGGAGGTGGAAACAAAAGTAGATAACATTGATTTGACCAATAAGGAAAGTAAGGGGATGGAAACTGGGGGAATGGACATTTGGGATAGCATATAGGGTGACCCCTGGGGAGGGACCCCTGGCCTCTGACCAATGACCCGACACCCCGGACTGAAAGTTCTGGATGGAAGGGATGGCACCCTGAGTGACTGGCAGGGGCCTGGGGGGAGGTTTGGGGCATGACTTCATCCAAGGAGAATGATTACACAGGTAGAGGGAGGGGACACAATCAGGGGTAAACCACTTGGAGAAAAACAGAAAAAATACAAACTGTTACAAAACATAAAAGCACACTACAACAGTTCACAGCTTGCTGTGTCCACAGCTGAGGATTGAGAGGAAAGGTGTATGCTAATGTCTTTACAAACAATTGGATGGGTGAAGGGATGGGTGTTAGCATCTTTGAAATGGATCTCAGTGTCTCAATGTCTCTACTGACTTTGGGCAGTGGGTTTGTTGCAGAGCCTAGGCAGCTCATCTCTTGTCTCTGAGACAAGGGTCTGCACAAGGCTGCACTTCTGAACTTTAGGGTAAAACAGTAGGTTCAAGGGGCAATATGTGGCAGGCAGTTCTGGAAGGCTGTGCCTTCCTAGGGCCTCAGCAATGGGGAAAGGAAGGGGGCAACCTATGGCTGGGAGTTTGGGATAGAAGGAAACTGTGCCCTCCAAAACCCTGAGAGAGAAAAGCCCACGGACATGTGCCCCAGTGGACTTTTTCCCTTTATTTGAATAAAGTTAAAGGACTCCACTGTCTCCTTTTTGAACATAAAGCTCTGGTGAATGTGGACTTTCCTAACATGCTCCTCTCTAGCAGGTTTGCCCCCTGGCATCAGGACAGGCTGTGTCTTGTTGGCACAGCCCTGCTGCTTATTGTCCCTGTGTTCCCCAGAACTATAAAACGCTCATGAAAAGACTCTGACTATTGAGTGAAGTGTGTCTCCTTTCCCTTTGCTTTATTTCCTTTTCTCCATGCTCCTCCCATCTTCATCTTTAGAAAATTGCCTACTTATGCTGGAAACATAGTTGCATTCTTTGCTGAATGCACTCTTTGCCTCTTCAAAAACTTATTCTATATGGAAATTACCCTGTACAGGAAATAATTTACCTTTAACTGTCCTCTTCTTACTTCTAAATGGTTTTCTTGTGGGCTTTTCCCCCTCCAGCTCTTAAAACAATGAGGCTGGAAACTGCTGACACCCAATAGCTTTGACAAACTGAGTGTCTGACATGCTCAAAACCATCTGCTTCTTGGAAGGATCATTCTGGCCAGGGTTACTTCCAGCTGCAACGGATCTGCAGCCCTAGATTCTGCTGGGGAAATCAAAGGCATGACAACAAGCCCCAGCAGGGGGTTTAAATTCATGTGCAATACCACAGTACCTTTTTGACGATAGTACCAAAATGGTCAGCCTGGTTGGAGTGGCTCAGACTGGAGTTTGGGTTTTGGTGACTATAGTTTTGGATTTTTTTCCTGGTGAAAAACTGTTTGCTTTTGGTTTTTTTTTAATGCTAATCAGAATAGGTTAACTTGTGATATTAAAAATCAAAGGCATTGGAGGAGGCTACAATACTTTTATTTCCAGAACATTGCTGTTATGAAGACCAAACCTTCAGATAGCTGTTAAAGGATTTTGTGCCTTTCCTAATGCAGTTTTTATTGGAGAGAGAGCCTCCATAAATAGCAATCCTGAGTGAGCTGTGGTTGCCATGGCTGACATGGAGAGATGGGGCTGAGGCCCCTGTAATCATCATGAGTGCCCAGGTTTCTTAGTGTCACTCTCTGACACATCACCAGAGGTGGGCAGAGCTGCAGCACTGCAGGCTCACTCTCTTACTTGCATTGCAACACTTTAGACAGGCTTGTAGGAAAGCAGGGGAGAGCTCCTAGGACATTTATCATGGAATAAAAACCCATCTTCCCAGAGAACTTGTCCTGCTTTGGAGGAAATGCAGCAGAAAGCTCGGTCAAGCAAAGAGAGAAATTTGGGAGGAAATGTGGTAATAGTTAAGAATTATGTATTTGTACACTATATCAGGTTAATAGTTGTAAGGAAAATTAATCCACAAACATCAGAGGTTTATGTCCAAAAAGGAGACAGAGGAGTCCCTTTACTTTATTCGAATAAAGGGAGAGGCCATGGGGCATTCCCCTGGGGTGTCTCAAATTTTTGGAGGACACAGCCTCCTTTTATCCCAATTTCCCAGCTGCATTCCCCTCTCTTTCCCCATTTCTGAGGTACTTGAGAGGTTCAGACTTCCCGGAACGCCTGATCCCAAAGATTCCCCTCCCCTTTTAATTTTTAATCTTTACAGAATTTAGGGGTTTTCATTCCCATTGTTTCTTTCATCTTCCAACGTCTAATTTAATTTATCAGCAAACCTAGAGTTTATTTGTAAAAGCAAACCTCTTTTCCATCAATCAGTGGAATCCTTCCCATTGTTTCTTTTATCTCCCAGTGCTAGTTTTATCTACCAGCAGACCCACAGCTTGTTTGTAAAGACAAATCCACTATTCCTCTCATAGTTAATGAATGGTTAATCATAGTTAAGGAGCAGCTATTAATTTTGTTCTGCTCTCCAAGCCTACTGTCAGTTACTGCTTTGAAGATAAGAAGGCAGTCTGTGGGATCTGTAATGCTTGAAACTCCAATGTGTGACAGCTTTCTAAACACAAATGCTTTTCCTAGTATCTTTTGAGTTGATGTTTCTGTAAGGTGGACATTATATTTCTATAATATGGATACTGAGAGCAAAAAAAGTTCAAATTTGGATTCCCAGTTTGATTTGTCAAAATCAACATTTTGTTCCCTGCTTCACTGAGTTACTTCATTTCCCTCCTTAGCTCAGCTTCCAGGTGGGAGTGTGAAAGGGCTGCTTAAATCAGGCCTGAGAATCTGGATTGGGACATCTTTTCTAAAATGTTTGGGATGATTTTCTCTTCTGAGTGTATCAGAAATGGGAGGTGGCAGGGGCAGTTTTTGAAAGGGATGTCATCTAATTCAATGAAAGAGTGATGTGGGCTTGGATTGGGAGGATAATCATTAGGGACCAGGAGCTCAGGAGGGTCAGGTATGGGTAAGGGTTCTGTGCAGAAGGCACATTATTATTCCTGTTGGCCAACAAATATAGAATGAAATCTGGTGGTTTTAGTCAGGAAAATGTAGGTTAAGTCTTTCAATCAGACTTTGAATGTGTTTTGTCCAACAGGCAGGCAGTAACACACTGCAGTAATGTGTAACTGCAAGATGGCTTCTGCTGCTCTGCTTCCATAACAGAGAGGATGACAGTGCCAAGTGCAGCTCTGAAAGCATTTCCCTTCACTGGGCTGTCAGCTAAACTCAAAGATTTGCATGGAAGTACAACACTGAGTTGGAACTTCCACACAGTGCAAAACCAGATTATCTGGTATCTGTTCATTTAATATACAATGGGTTTTTTTAATCCATGTAGGATGCAGTCCTGATGATGGGTGAACCAGATTTTTTTGTTTCCTGCAGTTGCAACTGTAGAAAGTTAATTTAAAACAGGAAAAAAAATATGAATGGGAGGGTTAAAATATGGAAGTACCAGAAGGAAGAGAAATCAGAATGGCAGGTGTGGATGATCTGTGCATTAGCAGGTTGCCACAATCCTGGCACATCCACCTGCAGCTTCTCAGGACACCTGATCCGAAAAACAAGGGATAGCCTGCACAAGGAGCAGCCCACACATGCACAAGACCAGAAAACTCTCTTTCAGATACCGGGAGAAGGAGATAAAGGATAGTAAATACTAATGATGCAGAAAAGTGAGACAGGATGGGTAAACACCCCTCGGTGCTGGCTGCCTCACCTGCACTCATGAATTTTAATGCTTGTGACAAAATTGCTGGATTAGGACTCATTTCAAAATAAATTATAAATCAAAGATAAATCCATTATTTTAAATCAAAGAAGCTCATGCACTGAACTTCACTAACATTGTATCCTGAGGAGAAGTTTGTGGACAACGAAAAGCTTGTTAGGGAAAGCACTCTTCTGAAATTAGGAGGAAAGTGCTAATACTCTCTTGTCTGGCTGTTCAGAGGTGTTAGAACATATAAACAGCCTGACCAGTGTGATAATGAGCTCTGCCTTGCACAGGAACTCACTGCCCAACACCAACTGCACTAGGAAAGGTGAGGAAGGCCAGTATTAGGCAGAGGCTTATGGCCATTTTCAATATAGATAAATTACACCAGGAAATATGTGTCTGAATGTTTGTGCTTGGTCCTTGTTTGAGTCCAGAAACACAGCAGCAGCAAGGTAGTTTTGAGTGCTTTTTATACTTCTGTGATGGCAGAAGGACACTGCCAAAGCTCAGGAGCACAGCTACCATCTCAGTTTGCTGGGAACAATTTAGGAAAGGTCCCTGGGGTTAAACTCAGACCTCATGCAACTTCTGTTTTGCAGCAGATCAGGGGTTACCTGAGAACAAGAGGGAAGTTAAAGAACCCTGAAGCATTTTTTTCTTTCTTTCTCTGGAGCCAAGGTCAGGTAACTTGCTGCCACCAATAAGGGCAGGGAGTATTGGTCACTGGTGGCAGTCACTGTCATCCTACTCAAACTCTGTGTAAATGTCAGGTTTCAGCATTACAGAAAGTCAAAACTGGCTGCACAAACTCAATTAACTGTAGCTAATCTCTGCTCTGGGGTCTCTGCCTACATGAATTATGAAAAGGAATGTTAAAATAGATTGAGGATTCAACAATTTCTGTGCTCTGTTGTCAAAATTGGCCTGTGTGCTTTTTTAATGTAGTGACATAAGAATATTTCTTCAATGCTTGTAAGCAAAATTGCTAATTGCAGTGTTTTAATCTTGTTGCTGCTGCTTGAATTGAAAGAAAGAGTTGTCTGGGGGCCAGGTCTGTCACTCTGCCCTCCAACCAGTGTCTCTTTGTTTTCTCTTTTCTTAACTTTTTTCTTTCTCACTGAATGTTTTAGACATTTCAGAAGCAGGGCAATGTCACAGTGGGGTAGCTAGAGGTTGTAGTCTTAATTCCTTCTCCCTCATGACAAGCTGAAATGCCTAAAAAAATGTGTATTTGCTTTTGAGGGAAAGGACAGTCACCAAAGATTTGAATTGCTGCTTGGAGAAGCCTGCCTTTGTTTTGGCTGCTTTGGAAGTCCAGGCAATTGTGGTTGAAATTGGATGTCTTACCTGGGTGAGATGAATCTTGTCATCCTTGCATCTCTGAGACAAGAGCTCATTTGTCATTTGCCTCAAAAGATCCTGGATTTTGTGCAGTCTCATTGGACATAAGAAAGGACTGTTCTTATGGCCACTAAACCATTAAAACAAAACTGTACAAAATGCTGAATATATTTTTCCATCTCGTATTTCTGGATCATACACAGGTTTCAGTCATGCATTCTTCAGTATGTGAGTCAGTGAGAATCTTCTGGTATAGAGATAGATATATATTAAACCTTTGTCCCAGTTTTTTTTATAAATGCCTCCTCTGTGATGAAAAGAAAGTTCCTTCTTCTGTTAAGGCTGGGCTTTAATAAGCATGACTGAGCTGTTTTAGATAAAATCTTTCAGCAGAAGTACTTGCCTTTGGGAAGGCCAACCTCTGACACTTTCTGTGTGGTACAAAGTCTGGGAATAGGCATTGGTGGAATTTGGTGTTCACAGGGAAAACACTCATGAGAGTAACTCAGCCTACATGGGGATGTGCTGCTTTAGCAGGTTTGTGCTGTAGAAATGTGAAACTGCTCAAACTGTACATTTACTTAAATGTACCTGACTTGTGTAGGAATGGACATATCTCTCCTCCTCCTCAGTGAAAGGCTGGAGCTGAGTCCCTGCTGCAAAGGCTGCCCCAGAGGGAAGAGGGACCTTGGGCACTGGGGCTGTGGGAGCAGCTTGGGAAGCCAGGAGGGCTGGCACAGGGGAAGTGTGGGAAATGGATTTGTTAAGAATTCTTAAAACTTGATAGAAAGTTTACATAGTTTTTAAAATAGTTTTGGTTGTTTAACCCTGGAGAAAAGGAGACTCAGGGATGACCTTATCACTCTCTACAGCTCCTGAAAGGTGGCTGTGCTCAGGTGGGGTTGGGCTCTTTCTCCAGGCAGCACTGACAGAACCAGAGGTTCTGTCTCAAGCTTCCCCAAGGGAAATATAGGCTGGATATTAAGAAAAAGTTTTTCACTGAAAGAGTGATAAAGTTCTGGAATGGCTGCCCAGGGAGGTGGTGGAGTCACCATCCCTGGGTGTGTTTAACAAAGCCTGGATGTGGCACTGGGTGCCAGGGTTTAGCTGAGGTGTTGGGGCTGGGTTGGACTCGATGATCTTGAAGGTCCCTTCCAACCTGGGGATTCTGTGAATATCTGTATGTAAATACTGAGATAAGGTGTGCTGACTTAGGAAGGCCATGGAATAGAGATGATATTGTTGAGAGAGAGACTGAACTAGAAACAAGTTTCAACAACTTTCAAAATGTGGCCTTGCAAAAAGGCCAGATATTTTAGAGAATTAGGACTGTGAAAGATGCATTGCAGCAGAACTACATTAGGTAAAAATATAGGTGATTGGTGTTAGAAGTATTAGCAGCATTGTGTGGCAAAAGCTAATAGGCTGAAAAACATTTATAAGGTATTGTAACCTTATAGAAAGAAAATAACAAGAAGAAAATAAGTTGGCTTCTGATAAAATGGTGTTGAGTTTTACATCTCTTATGTCTCACTCTTCATTGAGACTGATAATAGAACAAAGTCTTTTAAAACACCTCTCAGTTGCTCCATCTCTGTAAAAGCTGAGAAAACCAACAGGGAAGGACTGGCCTGATGGCACACTGCCTGTCCTGGCTGGCCCTGCTGCACAGGGCAGCTCCTGGCTGGAGCCCTCGGGGCTGCCACACTCGTGGTTCTTCTGAGTGTCCCCAGCACTGCTGTGCTGGATCTTCCCATTCGAGTTTTCGGAGTCCCCACACCTAGTGCAGCAGCACTCGCTGCAAAATTTTTAGAACATGCTAACAGAAACTCTGCTATATTTTTATTTTTTTTTTTTTTTTGTATGTATGAGTTATCAGCATTCCCCATAGCAAAGGCCTCCAAGCCAGGCTGCTTCCCTCGGGCATTGCTGTCCCTTGGGGCCTCACAAACAGCAGCACAGGGCAGCAGTGGCCCTGGGGAAACAAAACCCCTGTGAGCTGAACCTTGGGCACGTGCAGAGGTGCTCTGCTGAAGGTAAGGTTACGTGGATGTCTCCCCAGGAGAGGATTCAGTCTTTAGTCCCTAACAGTTCATGTTATCTGGTGTACATGATCAAGTAAACTGATGGAGGAGAAAGCAAACTGGATTGGGATGTGGTGACTTTTGTGGGGTTTTGTTTCTTTTTTAATCTTGCCCATTGGGTTTCTTCCCATTCCTGTTCGAGGCACATAAAACAGCACTGGTTTAACAGCCTCATGTGAAGGGGCTGTAACTTTGGGAGCAGGTCAGACTGCTGATTTTCCCAATCTCAGTTGTTATTTAGGAGGAACACCTCAGCTCTGAAACTCCACTGCAGACACAACAACGTGTCTCAGTTGGCAACTTGGCATCATTAACCATAAAGTATAACACTGGGCTTGGTGTGACAGTTTTAATCAGCTTCTCCCTCAAGGTCACCCTTGGCTTCTGAGTTATGGGAGTCCCAAAACCTGTTGTGATTTATTTTGATGAAGATAAGTCAGTCCATGTTTTCTGACAGTTTGGCTGTTCTGTGATCTGTAACTACATTGCTTCTAGTACTGAAAATACACTCAGGACAAATACATGTGGATGGACAGCTCAAATAAGAGCAATCCATCTTAGCAAATAGCATTAGTTCTCTTATTGCTTCTTTCAGCTGACTTGTCCCTTCATAAAAGGAGAGGCTCATTACTCCCACAGGAGGTTCACAAAACCCACTTTTTTTTCAGAAAGCCCATTAGCTTTCTGGTATAGAACTTGGATGGCTTGGGAAATGACAAAGGGATTTGTAAAGATTTTTGGGCAGCTTGGGTCAGAATGAGGAGGAGGAGCTGAGTGCCTGACCTTGCTCTAGCCACTCAGCCTGAGTGCTATGAAATTCAAACCCATTTATATCTGCTCATTTCCCTCGTGTTCCCATTTCCATATGCTCATGTGGCAGGGATGAGGAGGATGCCTCACGAGGTCGGTGTGACTGCCTTAGGAAGGGCACTTGGCTTGTATCAAAATGATTGCCAAGTAGCTGCTGTTAAAAGAGCTGAGTGGATGCTGTGGTGAGTTATATGGAGAGTTATATGTGGATATATATATATAACTTTGGAGACTTATATGTGGATTATAACTGGAGAATAAGGATGAAACTGAATTTTACCCTGCTGCAATTTTGATGGAGCTGAATATCAGGGTTGTGCTTGTTTGGATACCCAGCATGCTTAATGATGGTGGGTGGCCTGGGAATTCTGGAGCTGACCTCTGCAGAGAGGACTGGCTGGACTGCTCACAGGCAGGGTGATTGACTGACCTCCCAGCCAGCCTTCAGCAAAGCAACACACAGGGGCTCTGCAGACAGGGCTTTTGGACAGTCCTGGGGACTCTCCCAGTGGGTTCCTGCTGTGCACAAACTGGTAGCTGCTGCTGCTTGCATGCTGGGATGTGCTGCTTAACTTGCTGGGCAGAAAATACAGGAGCTCTTCAGGGCTCTTCTCCCTTTTGGCATCTGCTGTAGACAGAGGTTTTGACCAAACTGTACAGAGGTAGCTTTAAATATTCAGTCAAAACTGCTCAGTAGGAGTGGTCTTGTAGAACAGTCTTTGTTCATGGTCAAGATAGTTATGAGGTGGTTTGTACATAATTTAAAGTAATGAGTGGATATGGATTGTGCCTGTGCTGGAGTAGTCATGTAGGTGTGCTGGTGGGATGTAAGAGCTCTCCAGAATGGTTCAGGGAGCCTTACCTCATCTGCCTGAAGGCATCTTTGCAAGGATACTAGCAGTGGAGGCACCCATCAGTACCTGGACAGCAGCTGACCATCCTGTTAAGAGATTTCATCTCTAAAGGAGCATTATCCAACACAAACCATACCAATCAATCAATTATTTCAGCCAACACTTGTGTCTGTGTCTATGCAGCAGCATCCATTCAGCACAAGAGGGATGCTTCCATTGAGTTGTTGCCAGTGTCAGTTGCCAATAAAGGGATTTTTATTGACTCTTCCTCAAAGAGTTGGAAGAAAGCCTTGATGTGTTAGTGAATGTTAGTAATTGTGAAAAGTGTTAAGCACCAAGTTTCCCAAAACCCAAGTCCATGTTGGCTGGTACATCTTTTTGGCCAGGATTGTTTCCAAGCCAACAGCAGTGTGGGCACTAGTCCTGGGGACAGGAAGCTGCAGGAGGCAGAAAGTCTGGCAAAGATGCAAGTGCTGCTATGGCTACACTTGAAAAACATCTGAAAAACACACAAGCTCTTCAGTGACAACTACCTGGGTAACTAGGTTGGTACTTGGTACAAAATCTGGGTTACAGTTTAAAATAAGAATTGGAATGTATGCTCTCTGCACTGCTATTCCTTACAATAAGCCCTTTATTTATAAAACAATTTCAGCTAACGATAGCTGGTGATTCACATGGTGCTTCAGGATTTGAATGAAGTCAACAGCTTGTCTGTGCCTGTTTGTCAGTGGATGAGTGCAGGCTATTTGCTGTAAGAAGTTGAGATTGAAAGAGCAGAGGTGTTGCAGGCAGACTGCCATCTTTCTCCCATTATCTATATTCACTAAAGCTAAAAATATGTGTTGTTGCTTTCAGTTCTAATATTTGGTATATTCAGTGCTTCATGAACCAGTCAGAGAAAGTGCTGCTTTATTGAGAGTAACAAAAGCCCACTTCAGATAAAGTGCAGCTTAAAAAGATTGCCTCTGCCTTAGCATTGGCCATCATGTCTCCCACATTTACCAAAATTCTTCACATTAGAAGATTAAAACCTAAGCAGAGGGTGACCTTTTATAGACATGTTTGTGCTTATTACTCCCACTGAGCTCATCATTTCAAGAGCTTTTCTGTTGATTGCTATGAAAGGGGTCTTCTGAGGCTCTGCTCTTCTGCCTGGACCCTTTAATGAAGGTATTTCATCTTTTTCTGAACTACTACATGCAAATGAAGAAGCAATAGAATTTGTACTTTTAAGTAACAGGCGTGGGCCAAACAGTCTTACTCTTACAGACAAAATGACTGCCTTTGTAGGAAAAGGAAAAGATTTAAAATTTTTAAGGTTTTTTCCAGGCTGGTTTACAGACTGCAATGTTGAGAAGTCTTTGCTACTGGTTCTGTAAAGTGCATTGGGAAGAGCAACCTCACCTTTGTTGTTGCGTGGCTGGACCAAAGTATTTGGAAAACAGCTGTGCAGGCTCTCAAGAGTGGTCCTTGCACATTTTTGGGTGCTCCTCCCTGCTCCATTCAGCTGGACAGTCACTTTCCCAATGGTCAGTGGCTGTTTTGTGGAGTTTGGCTGTCCCAGCCATCACTGTGGGTATTTGCTGCTCTTATTGCAGATCCAGTGTTTATTGTAGATGTGGGGGGTGGGTCCCTGAGGAGGCTGGTTTTGGGCTGTTGCCCCAGGGGACAAACAGCTGGTGCAGTGAATGGCATTTCCTGCTTGTTTGCAGAAGTGGTAGCTGGAAATCCAGCCTGCTGTTCTCACAGACAGTGATGTATTAGATTGGTATGAATGGATACAGAAGTCTTGGCAACCCAAAACACTTGTTTCCTGAATAGTCTTTCTGTAGGCAATATTTTATTGTCCAACTTTTAATAAAGTCTTGTGAAGTAGCAGTAAAGCAGAATATGATGGTATTACCTTCACCAGGATATCAAATATGTAAGAAGCAAATTGCAGCTAGCCCAATATTTCAGTTTGACAGTTAAGCTGTATTGTAACAATACATGCATGTGGACCATTCAAAGATGGTATTGTAGCTGTAAATTAAACTACATTAAATCTTCAAGCATCCAGTGGGGGATTTTTCCCATCTCATCTCTCCTCAATATGCAGAGGAGTTTGGTCCAATTAATTTTTCCAGCATAAGAATTATGAAGGATCATACTACTGCTTTTTAAATAGATTTCACTAGGGGTTAGAGCTTCAGGATACAGTGTCCTGAAGAATCCCTCTGGCAATATCTGAAAAGAAACATCAGTGTCACGTTCTTTCTATTTTTAATGCATTTCACTATGGAAACAGTTCTATGCTTCTCTGCTGTCTGTCCATCTCCCTAGTAATTTTGAACTCTTGGATGACATAAATCAAATGTGACAGAGGTAGAGGTCTTGAAAGATAATTAGCTTCCTGCAAGTTTTTGTCCAAGTTACTGTCTGGATAGAGATGAAATTCTACTCTTATGCCTTTAAAACTTAGTCTGCAGCATATGTTGAACCTTTGCTGGAGAATTTAATGAATTTACAAAGAAAGGAATTTACCTTCCATACTGTAAATATGGGTGATACTGGAGCTGGAGCAAGTAAAGCTGTTTCTGTAATTCCCAACCCTTGCTGAACTGTGTGCTGTGCTGAAGGCACTTGGACCTGGGTACAACAAGCACAGAGACTTTGCTCTTGGTCAGTGCTAAAAGACCCTGACAGAGCTTTGGGTTTAGAGGATTACTTTTGATTGAAGGTACTTTAGGTTCTTTTGCTGTACCTAAACTTGTGCTCGTGCTCTCAGTGTGGCCACCCTCCCAGGCCAGGAGTTCTGCTGGTCAGTGTGCCTGGGGGTTTGGGGCAGAGAGGCCAATTTTGTGCATTTTGTTGCTGTATTTAGGGGTGTAAGTGGGTGCACCACTGCAGTGTTGTTGGATCACGTGCTGTACACCTGTGCTCATATCAGTTTTTATTCCCTAATGTACCTCATGCCAACTGCTTTGTTTTTTGGCCCTGTCTGAGATAGAACACACTGCTTTTGGGGCTTTTTAAAATCAAGGTCCCTGTTCACCCACCCACCCACAATTCTGACCTTAGCCACTGCCCCAAGAAAGTGGATTTCCTGCCCAATTTCTCCTCTAGACTGTGGCTACATCCAAGTGTAACCTGTGGGATGACTTTCTGATTTTCTAATGCTATCATTTTGATGAGCTTTTAATGATTTATTATCCTAACTTCTGTTTTGAATGCTGTTAAACCCATTTTTAAAACACCAGGGTTGCAACAAAGTCTTAAATTGGCTACTTTTACAAGCATCTCCTGGATCTGCCTTTTCTGTGAATGCTTTCCTGTCCTTTGTGCTCACCTGAGCAGAAGAAATCGTAACAGAGGCACATAAAAAATCCAGTTCTCATATTCAACTTGTCTTACAGCACAAGAAGAAAGAAATGCTCACTGATGAGAAGGAACATGCTCAAAAAGAGTTTGGGAAACAGTTTTCATGTCAGATAAGTGGTGTGGAGTGTGTTCAGTCCTGGGAAATCATTAAGGCAAAGTGTGGCAGGGCTCAATGTCTTAGAGACCAATAGCAGCAGAATAATGTAACATTTCTGGTTGCAGCAGGCAAATCAAATGTGCAGAGAATGCTGACACAGAACTGGCACAACTGTTGTGAAGGAGGTCATTGAGTAATTTAGGGTGCTTAATTTAGGTTTTGTGCTTGTAAATGGAAATTGGCAAGAAAGAAAAGGTAAAAATTATTTGTTTGACGTGATAAGATGAGAAGGATGGTGTTCCCTACATGTTCCAGCTACTTTTTCTCCTCTATTTCTCATTTCCAGCTAGACTGCCATGCCAGCAGTTTGATGGACAAGAACTGGAAGGAGTAAGACACTTTTATGGGGTGGGGAAAGTGATAATGTAAAGAAAGTACAATCAACTAACAGGCGATGTTTTTGGCACTCCTTTATCTGACAAACATTTCCCAAACTCCTGCTGCACTTTCTGCCTCAAGCAGGGAAGTATTTGATTGCAGATTTAAGGGATGTGGGTAGCCAAGGACCATTTGGCTTTGAAGCCAAAGGGCTTTTTTTTTTTTTCCCCATGAAAAAGGGGGATGTTTTGAAGGGTTTTTTTCCCTTGGGTGTGTGTTTGTGAGCAGTGCTGCAGAGCTGTCCTGAGCCTGTGGGAGGGCAGAGCAGCCCAGGCTAGCTTTAGGAGGTGGGTACCTCTCACAAAGATCACATTTAGCTTTGTGCCACAGGGGCAGCATTTGGCCAGTGTGGTGGAAGTATCTGAGAAGTTCAGAGCTTCTCTTGCTGCCTTCATGCCTGCTCTTCCACAGGGCAGGCTGTCCCAAACTGCAGTGTGCTCCTGGGTGGGCTGCTGACAAATTTTATTTGCTCTGAAAATAGCTCTCAATGGGTTTTGTGGGGAGGAAGAGAGATGGTTCTCTGCTGGTCTTCTCCAGCACTATTCAAAATGTTAAATTGCTCTGTGGTGTGAGCAGAGCTGGATCCAATGTCAGAAGACATAGCAGAGATGGCTCAGGATGTGAGATTAATTATCCTTTAATTCATAAGACTGCCTTTGGTAACCTTTTGATCTTTGTGCTCTCAGTTCCCCTGAAAAATTGTGTCTCAGAAGTTCTAGTGTAGGCTTTGCTATGGAAAAATGGAGCAGCACTGCTTACAGGAACACAGTGCAGCAAGGGAGCACAGAAAGTTATCTGTCTTGAGATTGAAGATGGAGCTTCTAAAGAAACAAGTAGAAAATCCAGTCAGCTATCTCCAAATACAAAATGTTTGGAAAGATGGGAAGAAAAACCTTAATCTCCTGTTGGAATATGGCTGCTCAAGGTACAGTGTCCACCAGAGGGTTTCCAAAGGCACTTGACTTACAAAGGGGCTCCACAATGCACCTTCCCAAAGTCTGCTTATAGAAATTAGCATGAAGAAATGTTAAAGACTGCCTCAGGTAAAAAGGGATTTTTTGTGGGCTTTTTTGTTTGTTTGCTTTTCTGGGTTGGATTTAAGTGTCGGGTTTTTTTCTGAGATTTGATTATTTGGGGTTTTTTTTCATTGTTTTGGTTTGGTTTAGGTTTTGGGTTTTTTTGTCTGTTTTTTAAAATCTTCCTGGCTTCTAAAATAAAACTGTCTGGAGCTTCAAGCAGTGTTGTTTGCTGATTCTGGTGGCATCTTTTTAGCTGCCACTAGAAGATTTTTATGGCCCTGTGTCACCTGTCCCTGATGAGTTTATCTCAGTCCTGCTTAAGGGTGAGCATAGAACTTCTTAGGTTCTCTGCTTTATGTTACAATATTTTAGGAGGAAACATAATGAGAATGCTTTGAGAATTTGGTAAATTAATTTATTTTAAAGTTCCAGGGAGGACCCAGGTCCTGATCCTGCAATGTAATTCACCACTGAAGAGCTCATGGCAGCATTAGGACCTGTGCTTTTAAAAAACTTGTTATTGGGAAGGTGTCTTCAAAAAATCTCAACCTAGGTTGAATAGCTCTTTAAAATAATTGGTTGAATATTAATTTCTGTGGCTCACGGCAATTATGTTAATTATGGGGAACTCATTAGGCACTAATGTAAATATTAGAACCCCTTCTGTAACATTCCCTGTAATTTAATGCTAATTCATAGAACCATTATTAAACTGTTAATACCCAGGGATGGAATCCATTCAAGTACATCACACCTCCCACAGCAGAGCCTTGCAGCTGGGGAAGAACGTGGGTTACAGTGCACACACACTTTGAACACACAGTCATGAGCTGCTGGAAGGAGGAGGCTCTGAGCCTCCTCTAATCACAAATTAGAGGAGGCTCAGAGCAAACTGTCAGGGGGTTCTTGGTGTATTGGCCTCGCTGGCCTTGCCAGTCCCCATGACCACCATGAGTGCTGGTTCTGTGGCTAAATTACTGCATAACTTTGTATCTCATGTCATCTGTTTGGAAACCCAGATGATTACATCTCCTAACTTAATTTTAAAATCTAGCCTGCAGTTTCCCAATCTTGTGTTTATTTTGTATCCATGCACTTTAGATTTCCTTGGCACAGGCGTTGCTAATAGTTCTGTTCACTCCACAGCTTGCAGTTGTCTGATTCAGCCTGTAGTCATTTGATAATGCTGGTGCAAGAGGGGATGACCTGGTTGTTTTCCATGAAATATTCACATCTGTTGTTTTGTTAGTCAAGGGGGCAAAAAGGTAGAAATTTAGTCAGTTTGAAATAACTGAGTGAGGGAGGATAAATTTCAGGCTTTGAAAATACCCTATTTTAATATAGAGCTGTATATACTGAAGTGACAAAAAACTCAACCTGAAATAAGTGCTGACATGAGATCTGGCTGGAATTTAGGTGCTTAAATTGCTGTTCTGAAGAAGTCTACGTAGCTGCTGTTGAAGGGATTTAAATAGAAGTATCTTGGCCACCTGGAATTGTGCTGGACCCTTGGCAGGCCTGGAGGGCTGCACCCAAATGTCCCCATGGTGGAGACTCTGGGTGCCTGTCCCCATCCATCCCCTGTGGAGCTCAGGGGAGAAGAGCTGTGCTGCTGGAAGGAGGCCACTCCCAGCCTTCCTGTGGCTCCTGCTTCTACAATTTGCTGCTGAATATGTTTTTAGTGTTGACATTTGAGGGAAGCAGAGGGACCTGAATTCACCTGGCTCACCTGCCTGAGAGTGTGGATTCATATCCTTGTTATCCTGGGGCAGCTTGGGCAGGAGGCATGCCCACACCCCTCACTGCAGGGTTTGGGAAGGGAAATGAGTAAAGTAACCTTTGGGAAGGTAAATGAGTGTAAAGAAGGAGAGCAAATGCCTGGAAGGTTAGGAATGTGGGCTCCAGGAATCAATTCAGGGTAATGTATATATGGTTACTGGTTGCTGAGAATTTTAGACTTTCTGTGCTGACAGGCACTGACACCCAAGAGAACTCTGCATTTGACCTGAGGCCATGGAGAAGGCTTCCAAAATTGAATGATAGAACTGGGATTGTGGGTGTGGAGTCTGAATAGAAGTGTGTAATATCACAGGGTGGAAAACTTGGAGTTTAAGGTTTTAGAATATAGTAATATATATATAGCATGATGGAGGTTTTATGGTGCTGGCTGGTCCTTCTTCTTCACCTTCTTCTTCACCTTCTTCTCCATGGGTTTGGGTGTTTTTGTGTAATTGGATAAAAAAGTCCTCATTGTGGGCCACAGGTGATTGGTTATTGGGTTAAAAGTGAAAATAATTTAGGTGTCATTTCTTAATTGGATAGTTTATCCTTAAAAGGCTTTGTTGAGAGAGAGGGCTCCATTTTTAGTTTGTTAGAGTGAAGTGCTGCAGAACTCAGGGTTTATGAGACTGTGACATAGATAAGAACTAATAAACATCTGAGTCCCAACAGGAAATGCCATGTGGCACATTTAATTCCAACCTTGTCAGAAAAATGAAGTGAAAGAATCAGCATATATGTTCTCTGAAATGATTTTGCTAAAATTCTTGTCATCATCATCCCCCTGATCCCTGGAATTCCTCGAACTCCCATCCAGGAGGAGCACATGAGGAGTGGAACCTCCTTGCACCTGATCATAAAGGAGCAAGGAAAGTGCCACCTTTCCATCCTCCAGAGACACCTGGGCCTGGGCTCCCAGTGCAGAGAGCTTCAAACACACTCTGGACATTTTCCTGTTCCCTGAACTGGAGGCAGTGATTATCAAACATGCTGATGCCAACCAGCCCTTCACTGGGGCTGGGAGCAGACTCTCTGCCCAGGCTGTTTTGGGAGTGTCTGTCTCTCGGGGTTGTGATGATTTCTTTTCTGTGGTCAGACAAGGTCTGAAAGCTGAGGCACAGTCTAACTCCTTAGAGACCTGAACTGAAGATTTTCTGCTTTAATGGGCTGTATTGCCCTCAGCACTAACTTTTCTCTCTTCTAGAAACAATGTCACAGTGGGATTCTTGCTGGTTTAATAAACATAGAATTAAAATAATGGAATTTTAAGACCATTTAAAAACATCTTGTTTTTAAATTTTCATTAAATAATCAGTTTGAAATGACTTTATGTACCATCTTTAACAGCACCATCTGGTGGCTCTCAGGTAATGTTGACATTAGCCATGGTTAGAGCTATTGCTTGCATCATTACAGTGGGAAATACTTGGTCTGTTATGAATGCCAGAGGAGGTGTGTGGATTCTCTGTGGGTAAATATGGCAAAAATAAGTAGATTTGACAAAAGCATGTTGCTGAAATGTGTGGGGTAAAGTAGGGCAGAACTCCAGGGGTGTATGTGCATAAATATTTGAGTACTAGAAGAGCGATATTTTCTCATTCCTGTAATATGTTTAAAGATGCCTACTTACCATACAAAATCTATTATTAAAGATTATTTTATATTTGCCTCTAATCTTCTTACACATATGTGGAGTCAGGAGAGATCAGCAAAGTCACTGATTGGAAGAGCAGGCTGCTGAGCAGCATGGGGAATTTATAATATATTGGGGGCTTAGGAATGTGAACTTTCATTTTGATTTATTCAGTCTCAGCAAACAGAGAGGGTGGATATCACAGCAGTGAATGAGGAGGTAAAAAGAGGATCCATGTTCAGCCAGGAAAGCCTTGAAAGACAACCAAAGGCAGAATCTCTTTCTGCTGTGAGCCTTTGTGTACTACACAGGACTGAAGAATGGTTTCTGGAGCTGATGGCCATAGACATGCCATTAGATTTTCTGCACAGGAATTTCAGAGTGGGGAAAGTGTCCTTCTGGTCCTTCTCCCCCCAGCTGGAATTCAGCTCATCAGTGTTCAGTGTGCTGCTTTTCATTAATGATTTATGAGTGCAGTAAGTGTGAGGTTACACAGATTTTGATCCTTGTTCTCACTATAACAGCTGATGATGCTGCATGGAGCTCCTGCTTGTATTTTGGTCTCTGTGCTATCTCAAAGATCCAATTCCCTCAGTGTTAGGTGATCCCTCTGGCTAGGTATGTTGTGGGCAATTATGGCTGTGTACAACAAACCTTGGCATCAGCAGCTTAGAACTGGTTTCAACAACCAGAAGCAGAATTTGTGCTTGGCTCTTTGTTAGGCAGGTAATGCTGACATTAGCCATGGCTAGAGCTGCTTCTTACATTATTACATTATTAGTTGTAAGTCAATTCACTTGCAGATCCCAGAATCCTTTCCAGAGAAGAGCTTCCTATGGCCTTCCCTTTGCTTTGCCTCTGCTTGCTAGCATGAAATAAAGATGACCTGGAAAATATAAACTCAACTGTTACAATTGCTAGTTATCATTTCTGAGGAATGTAGATTTTTTTTTTTTTAAGTCTATTTGGAATTTATATTGAGAAAGACCAAGTTAAATGATGGCAGGAAGCAGTTTGGCACAGTAGGTGGGAAGGTGCTGTCTCAAAAAGCTGTGTGCTCTGTAGCTAATTGGGGCTAACAAGCATGATTGGCCACACCACAGTTATCTCCTATGTGCCTGTTCCTGTGCCTGTTATCTGAGCTGTGCTCTCCTCACAATAGCAGGTGTTTTAGAGCCTTCTGTGGATATCAAAGCTTTGCAGTATCTTTCTTTTTCAGTCTCTTCCTTATTTTGTGTGGCCCAGAATTGTGGTGAGCACAATGAGCTGTGTCCTCAGTGGGTTCAGGTCCTCTGATGGTTGCAGTGGAGTGTCAAATATTCACAGTGACCTGGGAGGAGGCACCCTTGTCAACCTGGGGGCACAGCAAATGTAGTCCCTGTTTTTTCCTCTGAAACAGTAGCTATTTTGTGTACTTCCACTGAGCTTTCTGCTTCATCTCTGGAATGAAAGTGAAATAGCAAGTGATGAAAATAGTGATGAAAGTGATGATGAGGATTTATGCGTATAATAATCATCTGTAGATATTAAAGCTTTGCAGTACCCTTTTTCAGAGATATTTGTATGAGTCAGTGAGATCTGATGACTTGCTCAAGGTCACAGAGCAAGTTTGTGGCAGAGACAGAAATAGAAATTGCATCTTGAGAGTCAGGACAGTCTCATATTCCTGGGCTTCTTCTTACAAACACTGTTATGCTGCATGATGTGGCATTGCCTCAGGCTGTGAAGGAAGTGAGCTTAGCTGTGTGTGCTGGGTTTAAAAACTTACTTCTGCATCTACAAAATTGCCTTAACTACGTTAACTTCAGTCAAATTAACTTGATACAAAAATCTACAGAAACAGAGGTTGAAAGGTAATCTGGTTTTTTATGTGTTGGTGAGGAAAGTGTTGAATGCTTACCCCAGGCACCTCCAATATAACCACCCTCCCTGATGGGTGATTATGGGTCACCATAATTAATTAATGGGTCACCCTGCTTGTGCAGGGCTGAGCCTGCCATGATCACAGGAGTCAGGATGTACAGCCTGCCCTGTGGAGTTTAAGGGAGCCACTGTCTGTGGTATCAACATTTGGAGCTGCCCTATTGCAATGGAAAAACTCTTCTCAATTTTGGCCCCATCATAATGCCCTAAGTTCTACTTTTCTAACCAAAAATGGCACCTCTTAGTGCTGAATAATACACAAACCTGGTTCAGAGCATCAATCCAAAAGCAGAAATAGTTTAATTAGTTCCAGGGTCCATGGAGGAGAAACAGAAACCAAATAATCTGTTGCAGCCATGCTCCTCTTCAAGAGGTACGTGGAGAAGGGGAAATAGCTCATGCCAGCTTGTTAGACAGGAGGCTGGAAGTTACAGGTTGCAGGGATATGATACTGGAGGCAGAGAACAAATGTTTCCCACCTAGTGAGAAACACTTCAGAAAGGAAGAGCCATTGCTTAATAGCAGCATGGTGGTTGAAAACAGGAGAGAGTCCTCTAAAAGCCTAAAGCTTTATCTAAATGAGCAAAATACACAGGATTAAAAAAAAAAAAGGACAGCTTAAATGTTTAAATGCAACAAGGCAGGCTGGAAAAAAGGAGTTAGAGGAGCATTTGGAAAAGACATCAAAACTACTAAAAAATAAATCTTGAAAAACATCAGGAACAGGGAGCCTGCCAGAAAAACCTCTAGGTCTGGTAGATGCTCAGAAATGACAAATTCTTTGCATCTGTTGCACATTGTGAAGAAATGGCAGTTTCCTGTGCTGGTACACTTCTCAAAGAAGAATTCATCAGGAGGTCTCTTAAATTGACGAATTGGTAGAGGAATTTATGAATCAAAGAGAAGTTGCCAAGTAATTTACAAACCCAACCTTTCTGTAGGAATTCAAGAATAAGATAGCAAGACTAACTGTGGTGTTCCATAGAAATACTCTGGTACTTGAGGACTGAAAGATGGCAAATGGGATATGGCTTTCTAGAAATGTGGTAAGGGAAAGCACAGGCTGATGGGCTTGGCATATGCACAAGAAGAAATTTCTATGCAATGGTGTATTGAGAATGGAATTAAAGGCTACAGAGACGAGAGTCAGCCTGGTTTTTGTAATTAGCAGTCAGTCTGTGCAAAATGTCAGAGCTTTTCTAATGAAATAGCAAATGCATGTGTTCCAGGACCCATGGTAGTCAGCAGATGCATAAATGGTTTGGGAAGAATTGAGTACTTGTTGTTCATTGCTGTCCTCAATAGCTTTGAATTATTGATGATGATGATGGAAAAATTTTGTAAGAACCCAGTGATCCTGAGTGAGTGGGCAGTGAAATACAGGCTGACTGTGTAGATAAGCAGAGTGATACATCACTTTGGATATAGGGAGTAGGGAATCAGAGTGGGGAAGAACAGGATGTGCTCTGTGTTGTTTCTTGAATAAGAACTTGAGTTGTGAGAGAAATGCCATCTCAGTGCTCAGGAATGATCCAACAGGGATCTCAAAAATTAGAGTTAGGACAACAAGAGAGAGCAACTTGAGGAGGCATTAATTGCTTTATGTGCTAATATCAATGCACAGAACTTCTGCCTCCTGAAGACTGTATGCAGTTGTGGATCCTTTGCTTCCAATCCAGTCCCAAACACACTAAAACTGGATGAAGCAGTGAGAAGACAGCAAGGCTCTTTGAAATCTTGGAATGGGCTCCGTGAAAGAAATGAGCAGTGAGGCTGAGGCCCTTCAGCATGGAAGAGACTCTTGAGGAAAGTGGTAAGAAAGGCTATGAAGTCATGTGGCATGGAGAGAGTAGGTAGAGTTTGATGTCTCTAATTCAGAACAAGACCTGGGGGACATGGAATTAAGCTGTGAGGTTCAGGGTAAGTGTTGCTATTTGTGTGACCTGTTCTTCTGTTCCTTCCTAGCTCCTCCTTTGGCCCCTGCTAGAGGGAGCACAGTGGGCTTTGTGGGCCCTTCTGCCTCCTCTGTGGCTGTCTTATGTTTGGCTTGAGGTAATTTGGGAAACCACTGCTGCAAGTGTTCACAGCAGAACTGGCCTCCCATCAGGATCTCTCTCTCCTCTCTAGAGCTAATTCTGAGTCAGCAATCAGGCAGTTGGGCTGACAGCTGTTTATCCTGACCAAGCAACTTGGTTTTTCAAGAGTCCTGCAGTAAATTTGTTTTGTCATTATTTCAGAGGCACTCCATGTGTGTGGGACAGTGGGGAAGGTCTGAACAGCATCTCTACAGCCACGGTGAATAGCTGGACCCCAGCCCCAAGGCAGGGATCCAGGCTGCCTCTCACTGGGGCACAGGGATACAGAGGCAGGAAATTGTAGCCCCAGGCAATGAAACGGGAACGGCGTGTTTGGGTTTGCAGTGCTTGTGTTTTAGTTTCAGCAGTGTTATGAAAATCAAAACGTTGTGAGTAATTCTAAAAGACTACAGAAACCAAAAGATAAAAGTGAGAGTGTCCCATATGTTTTACAATATTAAAACAACTCAGCTAAGGCTGGGTCATGGCCAGCCTCTTGATAAAGTCTGCGCTTTTGCATTCCAAGCAGCAAAAGACTAAATTACAGAGAACATACTGACCCTTTATATGCAACTGTAGAGGGGAAGAGAAATCTCAGAAAGCACTGAAATTTTTCCTTGAAGAGTCTTTTCATGTTACTCTCAGAGATGAAAGGTAAGAGCGTGGCATGGATAGAGACTAAAGAGGTTAAGAGAGTAGTTGAGAGTACATGTCCACACATGGAAGTTGCTAGGAATGGTGTGTTATATGAAGGCAGGGAATCTCACTCTTATAAAAAGTGATTTAGGAGAGAATGTTTTGTGGAATCAGTAAGTTTTATTTATACTGAAAAACTTCACAAATTTTCCACTTCTGAGTGCCTGGCTCTCACAGCAGATAACTTAGTGCAGATATGAATAAGTTCATTTTTAGGATATGTGACTGTAGTATTGAACTTCCATCTTGATTATATCTTTCAGTACCTTACTGGTCTTCCCTTTACTTCAAGGTTCTCCGATAAGGTGGATTATGTGGACTCTGGTTAGGACACAGGACTACAAAGCTACACTGAGAAATGTCATGTCACATGGAATTTAAGATTTACACACGTGCAGTACCAAGTGGTTGTGTGTGTTGCCACATCAATAGGAAACAGATGAATTGTTCACCACAGGAGATGGGCACTTGACCATTCAGGTCAAACCCTGGCCACACATGCTGCACCATCGACCAGGCATAAACCCTTCCAGCTTTATCAAGTTCCTAAATCAATTTGAAATACTTAGTGTTGGTTCTCATGGCCTCCAGGCATCCACATTCAAACACAGCAAACTGGCTTCCCAGGACAAAATGTAAAACATCTCACAGCCCCAGGGAGCAAAGATGCTCAGTGGAGCAGTGAGTTTACCCTCTCCCCCACATGCACAGTAGGAGGGATGAGAGGATGCACATGAGAGAAGCCCCAATAGCCATTTCAATATCCTGCAGATTCTTCAGAACATGACAATAGGTTCAAACAGGAACAACCTTGCTGTTGATTTGTAGTCTTTCAACACAAAATGAAGGTTTAAGGCTAAATGTCTCTGTCCAATCCCTCATACTGATTTCACATAGGTAAAGAAGGTTCTTATTCTTTACCTGGTTTGGGATTACTGAATTCAGAAGATGAGTGTGCTGCTGTGTGCCTGATCTCAAGAACTGCTGGGACACCTAGGCAGGTACATGTCATAGCATGGCATCCGTTTGAGTAATAATTACCATTGACTCCATGATTCCAGAAGGCTGATTAATCACTTTATTATACTTATTCTCTTCTTCTTAAGAAACCCATTGCTTTTTTAGACAGTTATGATACAGGTTGACCTAATTGGTCCTTTAATTAAAACACTATCACCATTGGCTAATTAAGAAACCACCCTTTGGTAAACAAATCTCCATAACACATTCCACATGTTCACAACAACAGGCGCAGCAAGCGAAGATAAGAATTTTTTTCTCATTGTTTTCTCTGACCTTTCCACAGCCTTCCCCAGGACAATGCCTGGCAAAGTTGTGCCTGTTGCTCTCTGTGACCAGAGAGCTGGTGCCACAGGTACTCCCTACCAGCTGTAAGTGGAAATGAAAATAAGAAACACTAGAAATGTTATTAGACCCAGAAAGATCAGTTACAGTAACATGTGGACTGAATGCTAAGACACTGGAATAGAGCATATATGGATCATTGCAATTAAATGGAGGAGTTTACTTAGCCAAGTGTAAAAATTATGCCCTGGCATTAAAAGCTACTAGTTTGTTTTACTTTTTTCTGGCACTTTATTATTTCTGAAGGCTTAAAGAGCTCCAGCCTCATAACTCCCATGATGAGTGTTCTAATCGTGAACATTAAAAATGCTTTCTGATTGTTTTGAGTTAGGTAATAACTTGATATGATAAATAAATCAAGCAGTTCCCAATCCAAATGTAGTGTCTGGCTTTGGAAAACAGTATGCTCCCTTCTTTCCTGTGTGAAATAGGTCTGAACAGCTGGAACAAATGTTCTTGTCACTAAATTATAAATTACAGCCATTGAGAACAAAACATTTAGTTCCAGCAGTCAAGAAATAGATTTTTAAGAAGTCTTCCTATTTATCAGTTTAGCCATTGATTATGTGTGCAAGGTCATTGAATCAGAGCAGTAATGAATGGAATTCTTGATTGCTCAAATACCAGACTAAATGTACCCATAGTTTTACATCCAGGAACTTGATAATCCCTAAGAATGCCTCAGAGCATTCCAGGAACTGATGCTATGTGTAAGCACTAATGTACTCCATCTCTGATCACCAGGAACATGGTAGGAGGGGAAGATAAATTTACTTCCATGAGCTCCCTACTTGTCTGGTTTTCAGTCTGTCAAGAAAGCAGTTTAATTCCCAGTGGTTAAGATTGCTGTGATAGGCTGTGGAGTGGCAGTAGATCAGGCTTAGGGTCAGACTGAGCTTCCTGGCATTTATCTGACAGCCTCCTTTCCCTTGGTGCAAGAGGCAGAGGTAGGAGGATGGCCAAACCTGTTCCAAAATAAATATGATCTGCCATCAAAGCTTACCATGTTTCTCAGGCTTGTCTTGAGGTGAAACCTGAAATCAGCATGTCAATTTGACCCAGTATTTATTTATTTTTAATATTGCTCCTGATACCTGGATTTGAACAGTTTTATTTTCCACTTAGTATGCTGACAGCTTCAGCCTTCACCAGTGTGGAGGGAGGGACTGGCTTCAACCTTTTCTTCAACCTTTTCAGTTTTGTACCCTTGTTTTCACAAATCTCTGCTAATTACAGTTGTTTTTTGAGCAGAAGGTTAAGGAATATCTGCACGGTGCTTGTGACTCTGCTGTGCTTGCACACTGTTCCTGTGTTCAAGATTTGTGTGAAATCACCACTTCAGCATCTTTTAGATGCCATTCTTCAATGGAAATAGCTCAGATATGCAAGTAAGTGTTACAGATCCCTTTGAAGTGAAGTGCAGTTGGGAAGACCTACAATAAGAGAGGAAAAATTATGTTCCTGTGCTTGCAGAAATACCTGAAAACCATTTTTCTAAAAGATGTGTCGTGGGGTTGACAGCTACTTGTTCTGATGCCTTTTATGCTGCTTCCTCCACAGCTCGAGTGTTCCTTCTGGGTGTTTCATGGAAGGTGCAGTGGGAAGGTTTTTCCAGGCTGAACCTACAGGATTTTTTTCCTCTGCCTTTCAGTCTTGATAAAACCCACAGGAACCAAGTTATCTTTGATTCTTCTGGTGTTATTCAAAAAAGTATGGAAAAACTAGAGGCTAGACTCAAGAGGGAGAGGGGGCACAGTCTTTGCATAAGTTTCTTTAAATAGAAAGCCAAAGCCAAAAAGCAGCTGTACAGATCTGATCCATGGTCTGAAGCTGGCTGCTGTCCCCTCCACAGCCTGTTCCTTCATAACTGCTGAATTTGCATTGAGAAGGCAAAAATTACCTCTGCAGAAGACCTCTAAAAGAACACCCAGCACAAACAAAAACCAGATTGCAGCTAGAGTAAGAGGCAGAAACAGATGTGTTTCAGCTGAACAGGAGCTGGAAAAGGAAAGAGGGATCACCTGGGCATCAGGTGTGAATTGGTAGCTCAGCAATCTATTAAATAAATTAATCCTCTTTCTCTCTGAGGAATAACAATGAGCTTTGTAGCTCCCTTTGCCTTCTCCTCAATGTACTCAGTAAATACCTTTCTGTAGGCTGCTGGCAAACTCTGCTTTCTGCACTGTAGCAGGGAATCCAAAAGTTGTGCTGTGAAGATTTTTTCACCCTCTTTTGAAAAAGCACACAAATACTCTCTGGGCAGGTTATTTTCACTTGGAAATTCACTTTTAAAAAATGTTTCTGGAGTGAACTGGGTTATTCAAATTTCAAGGGAGAAGTATCTTGACCAAATGGACAAAATAAATTTGTTAGGAAATTAAGTCTGGAGAGAGCATCTCTATCCAGATGGTATCTCAGCTCAAAAATTCAGCTTGAGTAACAGAGTATTTTTGTTTCCCTAGTATGCCCCATGAGTGCTTTGCTTTTGGGGACATAAGGTGTGTTTCAAAACTAGAGTGACTGCAGAGTTAGTACAACTTGCAAATTAAAGACTAGATCTTGTGCCTGGTGGGCATCTATTTCTCTTGCATTTGCTATATATTGTATTACTGTCCCTCTTTTCTGTTCAGTCTGAGCTCAGAGTTGCTATGTAGAATGGCCATTATGGGGTCAGATGCAGCATTTACAACACTCTGGAATTGTATCAAATGCCTTTATGGGATGTATTTCTTTGCAATAAAATTATCTCAATTTTATCATGGGCAAAAAAAATCCTGCATTCCAATTTCTTACTGTTGGATTTACATCTAAAATTTATACTTTGAGCTCACCTCACTGGACTGATGTGTGTATATACATATATATATATATATATATATACACACACACACGTGTATACATGCACCTGTTTCCAGTGCAGCTGCAGTTTTATTCTGTGCTTTTCAAACAATGTCTCTTGGCCAATAATAAAAGAGGAAAAGACCACTAGAAACTGGTTCAATATCTCACTGGAAGGCCTCTCCTCCATGTGGTCTCTTAAAGTTCATCAGTTCTGCAATGCAGAAAGATGGATTTTTAATGCACACAGGCCAAATGTCAGTATAGATTTCCTTTAATTTATATTTCCTTTATTTTCTAATTGTGGTAGAAATGGGGAAAGATGCTTTTTAGATTTTAAAAAAAATCAGGTTTCTAAACTCTTTGAGGTTTGAAACTCGTTCAAAAACATGTTTGTAGAACTATGTGATATCCTGAATCAGTTTGAGGCTTCCTTCATGGCTGTCAGTAACTACATAATGGGTTCCAATAAGGATGGATGTCCCAAATAGCCTCATTAAGTACAAACCTATCAGTCTTTTAAAGCCAAAATGCAATTTATTTTTCTTTCACCTCATGTACTTAGCAGGCTCCTCTACCCAACTTAGAGGGGAAACTATCCTATGTCTATAAAACAGAAAAGGGGTTGGGTTTTTTGGTTAGTGTTGCTTTTTAGTATACTAAGAATTTCACATTTTCATCCTTACAGTTTCTTTCAAAGTCAATTATTTTAAATTAGCTCGTGAAATGTTTTGAAGAATAAATTATTTCCATTTTGCTTTGAACTAAAGGAAGAGTAATTAAGTAGTGCTGAACTGAATAAACAACCATTACTTTTAGGTACCACAGCCTTATTTCCCTATTATTTTTTATAGGTTAGTCAAGCTGTAAATTACCCAGGAAATCCCTCAGGTAAACCTTTTTCCAATTATCTGATGTGGCTCTCTGCTTTTAAACCAAGAACTAACAGCTGAAGACCTGTGCTGTGGTGAAGGAGGAAAAACTGAAAGAGATTAAAACAGTTCAATATGAAAATAATAGTTTATTTCACAGCTGCTCTGAACATGGTCCCACCCTGAAGGCAGATTGTGGGAAAGGCTGAAAGAGTACAAGAAGATTAAAATAACTAAAGGCTGAAATGGCAGAATGTGCTTAGTAGGGGGGTAAGGAGATAGCTGGGAACTTCACAGTGGTGTTTCCTCTACACAAGTCACTCTAGGTTCAAGTTCTTTGGGCATAGTCATACAGAAATAAAATAAATTATATACTGTGGTCATTTGCACTGTTACCTCATCCTTTCCTTCATTTTTTTCTGTACATCTTCACAGTTTGTGGCTTGGAAGACCTACAGCATATTTTACAGATAGAATAATAGCTGGGAATACTGTGTGTACTGCATGTAATTTAAAGTTTTTGGGGTTTTTTGTTAGGGAGTGGCATTATCAGCTCTTATGCTCACAGTGTGTTCCCATCCACTAATCATTTTTATTCCCTCTTATGGAGATTTATCCTTGGAAGGCATCAATTTTACTGGAGCATAATCTGGAAAATTTTCAGGTTTAGTTTAAGAAGTAGAAATGTTGGTTTCACAAGTTCTTGAAATTCTCTTCTTTAGTTACACTATGTTGTTAACTGTGATATCTGAAGGTAAAATATGCCTTAATGCATTAACAGAGGGAAAAACTGGCAGCTGAAAAAAACAGGAGAATTTTCCTTCACCAGATTCCTGTCTGTTCTAGAGTAATAAAAAGGAACTATCTGAATGTAAATGGACTTAATAATGTAACTTCACAAGCTGAGATTCAGTCCTTGTGTTCTGCAGTGTCCTAAGTCCTGAAAAAGGTTCAGTCTTTACATGGAAAAGGGGCAGTCTCAGTGACCTGAAGCTCAGTTCTTTGCCCTCCCATTCTGAGGTGTTTTGTGTCCTTTGCAGCAGTTTTGCAGCTGGAGGTGTCACACAGCAGTGCAGGGACCCTGTCCCAGGGCCAAGACAGAGACTTCATCACAGCTCTTGCCTGTACAGAATTCCTTGTCCTCCACCCCATCTCTACCCCATGTCTGATGGAGCAAAGGTAATAAGAGTGAAACTATGGGAATTCATTTTTGTGTCTCTGGGTTTGGTGGGGTTTTTTTTGGGGGGGGAGTTTGGCTTTTTCTGTATTGCATGATTGCTCAACACTGTTTTTAGCTCTTTACCATTCATTTTATCTGTATCTACCTCCCTGGATTTGCTCTGGGGCTGGTCTTGCACTGCCCTTGGACAGTGGACAATGGGAGCAGCTGACCAGCTGTCCAGGTCTAACCCCATGCACATGGAATGAACAAATGTAACCCCTCACTCATCTGGGATTCAGAGGGTCTCTGATCCACTGGCACAGGGGGTCTATTCCATCCTCCCAGCTATGTTAGCTTTTAAATAGTAGGGCTGGTCATTAGCAGAGATTTTGTACTCGTGTGTCAACACAAATTAGAAATATTTCTTTTTTTCTTATGGGAATAGTATTGACTGTTAACTCTGTTTCCTTGCAGTGATAGTTCCTGTTCCATGAAGTAACTATTTTTTCTGGTTACAGCTACCTGTCCTAAGACTTCTTTTGATATTTGCACTTGAGAAGCTCTGCCAGGACAAAATAAGTTATTTCTATAGTTTGTATGTCTGATAAATTCTTTTTTTGGAGCAGTTTAATATATTGGTGGGATTTAAAGATATGCTGAATCTAATCTTCCAAGAGTTGAGAAAAATATTCATTAGAATGCATTGTCTCTTGCTGAGTTTGACCTTCACTACCCTGCTGGAGTGCACTACAATTTTTTATCTGTTTTTTTTCTGCTTTTCCTCCTTGGATGATAATGAAAGTGAAGCAGTTTGCCTGTCCAGCCTTAGTTCAGCACAGTCCTGGTGCCTTCCTGCCATTCAGTCTCCTGCTGAGGTCAGTGTCCCTGTGCCTGTGTCTTCAAATCTCCATTTTTTGTCTTGGCTTCTGGCTTTGACAAGCAGGTAATGAAGTAGTTTTGGTTTTCTGTATTGCCCTCACGCTCAGGAGCTTGTGCTGTGCATTGGGTGTGCATGGTAATGCTACCCTGGCTTTTAGAACTTAATATGTTGACAGTTCCTGCAGTCTATGCTTTATTGCAGAAGTAGAGACTCCCTTTTCATCATTTTGTTATTTGAAATGTTGTTCAATCCTCTGGAGGAATACATAATATTACCACTGGAGTAGCAATACTTTCAAAACTAACAATTTAAGTGCAATGGTGGCACTGGTCTGATCAACACCCAGTCACCTGTGCAGGGCCAGGAAAGGGGGAGAGACACCTTTCCTCTCCTCCAGCTCTTACTGGAAGTAAACAGTGCCTGAATTCTGCTGCTGCTGCATTTGCACCATTAAGAAGTGTGACTTAAGGAACATGCTTGGCACAGAAATAAAAGACAAAAGCTGCTGTTTAGTTGTTATATCTCACACTGGGATGGGACAGTTCATTTCCCTGTAACTACCATTCCATAAAAGTTTCACTAAATTCCACAGTTTGTGGTGATTTGGAGTGGGGCTGTGGCTGAGCCTCATCCCCAGTGGGTGCAGCTGTGAGAAGCAGGTGAGCAGCACTGACAGCAATGAGCCAGGGAGTGCCCAGGGGCACTGACCAAGCACCAGAGGGAGCAGAGGGCACCCAGGGGCAATGCATGGACATGAGGGGTGTAAAAGGCTGGGCTGAAGAACAAGAAGGGCTGATGCTTGCAGCCTTCTGAAGTGACATGGTGTTACTCTGTATGGGTGAATGCTTGCAGCCTTCTGAAGTTGCATGGTGACCCTCTGTGTGTCATGGCTGTCTGGACTATGACCTTCCAAGAGTATTAGAGTTGGTGGAAAAGACTGCAGGTAAGCTTGGGGTTCCAGAAGAATTGCATGTAAAACTCTCCCTCAACCTCACAGTTAACTCCTTAATATGTTGTGGGGTTTTTCCAGTATCAGCCCAAACTGAGAAACTCCAGCAAGATGCCATGAATGCATTTATTTGGGATGGAAACTGGAGGAGGTGATTGTTGGTACCATTCATTCTGTTTTCAGAGCAACCTTCCAAAGCCTGAATACTGCAGTTTTCACTGAATTTACGTGGCTGACAGAGCAGGTCCAGGACTGACCCTTTCATGTGTGGGAACATGATTAAACTTTTGGGTGTTGAGGTGCCAGGCCTGTGTCTGGGTCAGTGACACCACAGAGTGCAATATCTCTGCAAGCAGGATAATACACAGCCTTGCAGTTGCTTTTCCAGTGCTGAAAGTCTCAAATTGCAATACCAGTTGTGTATCCCAGTAACTTGTTTTCTATCTTTCCAAATACCATGGAAGGTTGCTGTGTTCATCCCAACAAGTGTGGCACGGTGGTTCACACTGTGGACAGCTGGAAGCCAAGTCTGAGCACATTTTGCACTCAAAAATTTGATATTGATTCATGACCATGGCTATACATGCTATGAAGTAAAGTTCCTGAGCATTGCTGATCATCTCTGCAAGATTTTGGCTGGGCATTGGAACTATTCCTCTTGGGAATCTTGTTGCTCATCACTGATTGATGGATGAGGCTCCGGAGCAGTTATAATTAAGACAGTGTTCACCCTGTCATAACTACAGGAAACAGCAATTTTATTAGCCTGGATTATTTATTAGTCACAGCAATCAAAGCTATATTTTGATCAGCCACAGGAGGACCTGACAGAACATGGATGTTAACATTAGGTATCCAACGTGTTCATTTGCAGACCTGTCATATTTGTCATGGTGGCAGTAAATGGTGCTAAACTGCCTTTTCAATAGATTCATTAGTCTTAACCTTTTGGGTTGATACACCTGCCACAATTTTTACTATTTTTTTCCAAGCATATGAATATTTAAATTATGCTTATGTCCTAGTTTTGCATCACAAAAGTGATGTTTTAAGAAAAGGTGTTATAAAGAAATGTGATTTTTATTAAAATGGAATTTTATTAAATGAATAAAAGTCTTTAATTGTTATGGTTTATTAAATTTGGCCTAGTGTATCTCAGCTGCTACCTCAAATTTCCTCAAGAAATGTTCTTAAAACCAGATCCTGTAGCTATTAATGGAAGAAACTAGCATTGCGATACTCTCAGGAGTTTTGAATTATTTTCAGTTCTGAAGTTCTTTGCCATGCCAGTGCTCCTTCATCCTTCTTCACCAAATAGGCCATTTTACATGTTTAGCAGAGAGGTCTGAATTAGCTGCATGAATTAGCAGGTGATAACTTAGTTAATGATCATTTAAGCCGAGAATGCATCTCAGGATTTTATTTAATTCTGGACCTTCTTTTTTTTTGTTACCTTAATGGTGGATCTTCAGTGCCAGTGTATGGTTCATGAGATAAGATTTCTGTAGAGAAAATTAAAGTTACAGTTTCTTGCCTCAGGAATGGCTATAGCTGCTGTATAGTGAAACAATAGAGTTTATTTCAGCTGGCATTGACTATTACACTTTGCTGAAAATCTGTTATCACACAGGCTCAGGCAGCGAGGTTGAGGAACACACAAGAGAGGATGATAAAACATGCCAGTGCATCAAAGTGAAGCCAGCTCTGTAATTCCAGTTGGTTTTTTAGGAGTGCTGAATCTGCTGGCACAAGACAGAGTAGGAATGGGCATGTGGCTGCAGAACCTTGGCATGGGCTTGAGCTAAATGTGAGCAGGGCTGGCACAGGAACCTTCAGTGGCAGCTGTAGGGTTTGCCCTGCTGGGTTTGACAGGTAACTCCTACCTGGGTGGGTGCTGCTGTGAGTGCTCCTGCTGCACTCTGCCCACTGAAGCAGCTGTGCTGGGTAGATGGGAATAAAGCTGGCATTCCAAACCACTGCTTCATTCCTCATCCCTGGACATACTTCTGTGCTCTGAACCACTTGATCATGTTGGTGAGGCTTTTTGCTGCTTAAAAATGTAAGTCTATTTGTACAGAACTTTTGTTGAAACTGAGCACAAAAGTTTTTCCTGGGACCTTTGGTCAGTGGAACAGTTGCTGCTGTCTCTGCTGAGTATCAGAGTCCTTCTGGCAATTGAATCTGTAGCAAATGGATTAGATTTTACACAGGTATGATGCCTTGTGAAGGTTGACCTAGAACAGAGGCTGAACAGAGTTAAAGAATAAAGTAGGGATTTATTAAAAGGCTTCAATGGATCCACCTTGGGCAGCACAAGAGCCCAGCCAGGGCTGCACCCAAGATGAACCAAAATGGACACAAAATGCACGACCGGGCACGGGGTCTCTCACTTTTATAAGTTCTGCTCCATTTGCACATTGGAGTTCATTGTCCAGTTACAGCTTCAGCCCATGCAGTCCCATCCTTGTTTTTCTCTCTTCAGTCCACATTGTTTGTGCTCTTGGGGCTGAGATTTGGATCATTTGTCCTTGGTCCCCAGCTAGAGAAGAAATTGTTTTGTCTCCCTGCTCTGTGCAGAGAGCTCACCATCCCCTGATATGAAGCTCAGAAGTGCACACCAAAGCAGCACAGAATCTGAAAAATACAAAAGCTAAAACCTGAGGCATCAGGTAAACTAAAGCAAATGTTTAAAGTCTAAACTTAAGTTGTGAATTTACAGCTCATGACTGCTGAACTCTGGCCAGTCAAGTGGTGACAGCACAGCCCTTTGTGTAGGAGCCAGAATGGTGCAGTATTTTCTCTTGCTAATGTGGAGCAGTCCCAGCTCTCCTGCCTGTGAGTACAGCAGAGGTAGAATTTATGTTGAAGCCGCCAGCAGTGCAGCAACAGAGCAGGAAATTTCCAGCCTTCAGTGAAAACACATTATATTAGTTCAATGTCTCAATGCAATACTTCAGAGGAAGAGAAATCAGGACTAGAGAGGATAGACCATGTAATTTGTTTCTTTGCCAGTGCAAGAGGGTTCTCTTTTAACGAGTCTAATTTCAAAACTCTCGAGGAACAGAGATCACAGCAGTTTTCTTGAGAGGGCCTAATGCTTTCCATTTATTGAAAAGCTTTGCTTGCTGTCCATCCTCCTTTCTCCCTTCTAGTTGTGCCTTTGTGCCAGCCTAAGTTTCTTTATTGTTGTTTATATGCTTCACTGATATTTTGCCATCTTGCCATTTGACAAAGCTGTATATATTCATCCTGCTTTCTAAGAACATTTCTTTAACCCCTTGGCAAATTGAAAGGAGTTTAGGAAAGGTTTTGTCTACATTGGTTTAGGATAATGTGAGGCAAGAGTGAATATCACAGTTGCTTTCAATGACACACTTCTGAAAAGAAGAAAATGCTATAAGGAACTCTGGCTTCATAGTGGAAGCTGCGCAACAGTTGTGAAGAGGGAATGATTTGGTTTGTTCTTTTACTTTGTTTCCATCAAAGACTTCCACTGTTTCCATCTCAAATACTTTAAATCTTGTTTATGGACAAAAAATCCCACCTTCCAAGTAAAAGCAAGGAATTTTGTTATTGTAAATGAAATCTTCAGTCAGCGTAATCTTGTTTTTAGTGTAGATCTAACTGTTACAGAAAAAAATACCCTTGCAGTTAAATCTGTGATACACACACCTCCCTGTCCCTGGCTCTTTTTCTGGGTGCTGTTCTCCCCTATCCACTGCTCCTCTGGGTCATCTATAGTCATAGCACTGCTGGAATCCCTTGCCAGGAGAAGTAAAAACTCACATTGTGTTGCTTAGCTTTCCTTCCCTTCCCCCCTCTAGAATACATTCTGTATGGGTTTTATGTATTTGCTAAGATAGTGTTAAACCATTCTCTTCCTTCACCAACCCACAGCTCTGGGTTAGATCCAAATTATTGTATGTGTGCTTTGCACATGCTAGATGCTATTTCTTTCTTCACTTTGGTACCCCTAATTATGGTTTTGTCCAGCTGCAGGTGTGCTTTATTTTTTGTTTGTGTTTAAGCTGACCACTGGTGAGTTGTTTCTAGCTTTGGGTCTGGCAGTGTGTCACTGCTCTGCAGGGCTGGGATAAGGAATGCTGCTGAGGTGTCACAGAACTGCTGCTTAAGCACCTCAGTCTCCCTGGCAAGAGCAGCTTAGATCTCTGCTGGGAGCTTGGGACTTCCCTGTGTCCAGCTGGAGACTGTTCCCCTCACATTTCAAGTGTAATTTGAAGGTTGGATGCTGATCACTCCCTGGTTCTGCTTTGCCTCTTGCTCTAAGCATAACTGCATCTGAAGTTTTTGCTTCTACAGGTGATACCTTTCAAGTTTTTACCTCAGTTTGTTCTGTTTTGCTGTGCAGCTTTTAGCTTTATATTAAGTGCTACTAGGATCTTTTCACAGGGTGATGGAGACAAAACAATCCTATTCCAGCTGGAGACTCAGGGACAATCTCTTCAAACTTCAGGCCCAAAGCAGAAACAGCGTGACAAGAGGAGGGCAGGCAGGCAAGCAAGGAGGGTGAAACCTCTTAATTTGAAGCTATTAATTGGACAGGTAACTCCTAGATGCAAATGGACTAAAACTTATAAAAATGTGAGATCTCGTGACCAGGCCCTCTTTTGCTTCTACCTTGGAGCCATCTGGGCAGAGCCATGGCTGTGGCTCCAGTAATGCCAGGGTGTGGCCTTTGAAGGCACTTCAATAAATATCTGCTTTATTCCTCTGAACTCCATCTACCTCTGCTGCAGCTCCTTAAGGCATCACAGGTTTCATGTTTGCCTGATGCTATTTTGGTTTAATCTTTTTTTTTTCTTCAGCTGTATGTTTCTGTAATTCTTGCTTGTGTTCCTGTTGTCTGTTTGAAACAACTTTAATTTTCAGCAGAAATAGTATTGCTGTAGTGACTAGTTTAGTTTATTAGGCTGTATGGGCCTCTCCCAGATGAAGGAAAAAAAAAATTTTCTGGGGGTGTTGAAGCCCTGGCACAGGGTGCTCAGAGCAGCTGTGGCTGCCCCTGGATCCCTGGCAGTGTCCAAGGCCAGGCTGGACAGGGCTTGGAGCAGCCTGGGACAGTGGAAGGTGTCCCTGCCATGGCAGGGGTGGAACAGGATGGACTTTTAGTTTCTTTCCAACCCAAACAATTTTATGGTTCTATGAAATTGAAGCATTAATTACTCCACTGATTATGCCTCCAGTTAGTAAATTTGGCACAATTTAAGTTGTTTTTTCAGTGTTTTAGTCTTGCTTTTTGATTGTTTGACTTCAATGATAATCAAAATCAATTCTGATATGGTTATAGGTAAAAATTGCAGCTATGGCAGAGCAATTACATAAATACACAAGTCATGTGGTTTGTAATTATAAACATCCCTCAGATGGTTACATTTATGTGATTGTGTCCACACTAAGGGAAGGAAGTGTAGCTGTGTGCTTGGCATGACTGGGTTTGATTTGGGGATTTTATGTAGGAGGCATTGTTCTAAACTTGTGTGTATACAATTACATATTGTATTTCATGGAAATATAAAATGTGTTTATTTAACTTACAGTGGTGGAAGTAACACAAGAGTACTGGGTAAGGAGGGAAGGGTTGGGTGAATCTTATTTCATGACTAGCCTCAAGTCCAGTCCCTGTGCTGGGAAGTTTGGCCTTGAACTCTCTTTGTAGGTGAATGTTAGCTTCTCAAAATCTCTGTAAAGACCTAGGAATGCAAAGAAATTGGATATAGAACTGTTGATTTATTTGCATAGTTACTGAAACTAGCACATGGGATTTTAACTCTTGACTTGTTCTCCCCAGGGAGCAATCAAAGAGTGAGATCATCAGGAGATTTTTTGCGGGTGATTTCTCCAATCCTAGGGCTTGTAAGTCTCCCCCCTGAACAGCTCATCTGCTTTCTCTGGGATGTTTAGCCATGAGTGTGCTTACTCAGGCCTGACTGCATGTTTGCACATGTGCACATATAATAGCACCAAGTGTTCCTTCCTTTGTCAGAGATATTTTACTCAGTATAGCAGAAATTATCTTTTCCAGTTTGGCAGTGGTGCCTTGGAGTAGCTACCTAGAATAAAGGCTAGACAAATTAAGAGAATAAAGTGGGTATTTATTGAAGGCCTTCAATAGCCAGACCTTGGGCAGTCAGAGCCTCCCAGAGGCTGCACCCAAGGTGGATGATGGTCACCAGTTTTTCAGACAGTTGTGAGTTTGGTCCATTTACATATCAGGGTTACTCCTCCAATTACAGCTTCAGCTAATGAAGTCATTTACCCCCAGTTTGCTCCCCCCAATTCACTTTTGTTTGTACTTTTTGGGGCCTGAGGCTGCAGGGTGTCCTTGATTCCCAGGCCCAGAGGGATTGTTTTGTCTGACCAAAATGTGAAGACAGTAACTAACACTCTGCATGGAGTTTGGAGTTATGCACTAATGCAGTACAGGACTGGAAAAATATTAAAGCTAAAATTTTAAGGCATCAGCAGCATGAGGGAAGACCTGTCCTCTATGAAGCACACAGAAATCAAGCTCAGAGGGGAGAGCCCCTTTACACATGGTGGGTCAGGAGTTTGCATTATCCTTTTGGCAACACATTGTACCACCACAGCTGGGGGCTGAAGCCTGTAGAGCTGCTGTGTGTGGTTCAAGATACCTGGAATTCAAGTTTTTCTGTGGTAATTTTTGAGGATGTGTGCTATGCTGTCCTGTTTTTTTGCCATTTTTTTTTCTTTTTTTTGCTAAAGCAGCAGGTCAGATGAGCAAAATTTGAGGTATTCATCGTTTTTCAACTTGCCTTTGTTCAGTAATATAGAATGCTAGACAAATGGCCTTGATTCAAAGTGCTAAAAATAAGTATTTAAGTATTCCCTTGAGGCAGCTGAACTGGGGAGTTACTGAAACAAAGTTAATCCTGTAGAACAAATGCATGGAATTATCAAGGAAAGATTCCCATTCATTTCCTATGTCTCTTGCTGATGGAATATCCATTCAGCAAGGATTTCAGGCTTCTTGGCCTAGCTTGCAGTAGATTGTAGCTTAGATATTTTGCAAGGCTACAGAACAATTGGAGAGATTGAATTAGGAATATTGTCGGTTTGTCTTGCTCTGAACTCCAATACTCTCTTAATGTGTGTTTCAAAGCTTTATTTGCTAAGGTACCTTTAGGGTTACATTTACACCCATAACACCTCGAAGGAAAGCACACTCAAGACAGAAGTGCAGCATGGATACAGGATAATGTGCCTTGCAAGAAAGAAAAGGGCCAGACAACATGGTGGGATTATCAAGAGCAGAATCAGGTGTGAATCATAGGAGAACAGGGGTTACTTTGCTGGAAAAATTTCTGTGCAAGTGTCTGCATCGGGGGACAGGTGACCTGCTCAGGCCACACACAGATGTGTGCTGGAGGTGTGTGATGCCCTGGGATTTACCCTGCCCTGTGCCCTGAGTGCTCTGTCTCTGCTGGCCCCCTGAGAGAAGCTGAAGCCAGCAACAGCTCAATTCTGATCCTGTTCTCTGAACTACTTGTCACTCTCATCATGAGAGTCTTCAGGGTCTTTCCTGTGGGGATCAGAATAAACTAAAACAAAACTGTCCCTTGGCCAAACCTGATTTTTCTCTGTGCAGGCTGCTTATGATGCTGTGGCCTCATCTCATGTGTGGAGACCCCAGGCACAGAGTCTGTTCTCAAGAGATCCTGTCTTATTTTTGAGCCATCTTTCCCTGCTGCAGGCAAGACAGTCCTGAGCTCTAGAGCAGCCTCCTCAGAGAGATTCTTAGTTGGTGTTTTTATTATACACCTTTATTGTTAAATTTATTTACATCCCAGTATATATGCAGCATCTGGGAAGGAAATATGCAACAGAGAAATTGCACAGGTGAACATGCAGGTCTAGCACTTGAAGCTCTACTGATAATGATGGAGTGTTAGTGAGACTTTGGACCCAAAGATAGCAACCAGAGTATCTCTGTGTACAGAACATCTATTTTCCTTGGATTTGAGAGATTACTTGCAAAAATGGTTGTGACACATTTGTAAGCAGATAAGGTCATTAATTATAGTAGAGCATATTGAGTGTTGTATTTAAGGAGTTTAAAGCTTCTGCACTTTTAACTGTGGCACAGCTGTGCTGGCAGGGTTTTGCTATTAATATACTACATTGTGATACTTGCTGAGCTTTCTGAATTTAAGGAAAAGGAGTGAGACCTCTGCTGTTAGATCAAGGCTCTGTCTGAGAGGTCAGAGCCTGTGGCTGTTGCAATAGGCCCACTGTGGTGAGAAAGACATTGTTCATCTTTCCTGTAAATGGTTCTGTTGCATGAAGCTGGCTTTTACAGTCCAAGTTGCTCATAACCCACTTGCACATACTACTCTGAAGTGCCCAGAAGGAAAAGTCAGCAAAAGTGGGTGAGCCTGGAAGCATACAGCAATTGTAAACTCATACCCTGGATGACAGAAGTGCTTCCTTTTCAGAGCAGTGGAGAGAGGAGATGGCTTCCTTGACACATCAAGCTTCATTTAAATAAATTATTGGAATCACTATTACCCTCAGTTTTCAAGAACTGGCAGTTAGAAAATCAAATGCATTGTGAATGTTTCCCAATGTATCTCAAAGAGGTATTTGAGGTTTGCAACATGTGGTAAATAAACTTGGATTCCTAAGAGTTACAATTCACTCGCTATTATTTGGTTATACAATTCCTGTCAAGGCTTCCTCCTTGACTGAATTGCTTAAGTCACTATGAATTTTTTCAGAAAAAAAACCAGTTTCCCTTCCTGTCAAGCAATTAGAATGAGTGAATGGTTTAGGTTGGAAAAGACCTTCCCCAGCACTGAGGTCAGGCAGACAGGCCTTTAGTGCCTTGGAACCTCCCTCTGGGCCTTTTTCTAGATGGTCACCTTTTGTCACCCAGGTCACCTGCAGTGAGCTGGGACCTCCCTGGTGAGCCAGGGCTGGATTCTGCTATGATTGCCCTTGGATTTCTTGTTGTTTTGGTTTGAAAATACAGGTGTCTGCTAAGGAAGGCAGGAGCCTTCCCTGAAATGGAAAATTGGAAAATGGGAAACCCCCTCCCTCTGAATTATTATAGTTTTGANGGATCCTGGAGAAGGGGGGACTTTTCCTCTGAAGCTCCAGGGGTGCTGGAGATGGGCCTGGTGTTCCTCTGGGAATGCAGTGCAGAAGAAAGCTGCTCCTCTGGGAATGCAGTGGGCAAAGGCTGCTGTGCTGTTCCCAGGCTCAGATTGGATCCAGGTAGGAATGCTTGGCTCCTCCCCTGGGTGGAGCATCTCCCCATGGGATGATGGAATTTTATCAGCCATGCAGGGACACTCACTGGCCATGGACAGAAGAGATCTCTGGAGGGAGGATTGGCTGTGGGAGAGATAAAGAAAAAACTGCCTAATGAAGAGAAGAGAACTGCCCCACCTCTGACAGATGGGAATAGAATACACACCCCCAAACCACATCTTGCAACCTGAGGCACTGGCTGCACCTTCATGGCTGTCTGCCTGAAACCCCAACAATGGGCAGTGCCCCAAGGGCTGTGCCAGCCTGGGGAGCTTTCCCATCACATCTTTAACCTGAGCCCCAGGCAGGCAATGAACTTCCCTGGGGGGGGAGGGGGGATCATTCTGCACATGGAGCCTTCTGTTCCCTCCTCAAGGCAATCTCCTATGACAATGACCTGTCTTCTCTTTATGGAAGCAATTTTGTACTTTTTTTGTACACTTAGGAGGAAAGCTCTTTGGAGGTAGGTGTTTGGAAGTGATGAGAGTAAAAGAGGGTTAAGTGACTGTCCCATGGGCAGGTACAGCAGAACAGGGGGATTTCCAGTCCTGAGGACTCTTTAGCATCACATTATCTGTGAATGCCTGTGCTTTTGGCACTTCTAGATTTGTAACATAGGGAGATGTAAATGTCGTCAAATCAAGGTTTATTTCTGATTCTTAATAAATTAATTTTCTGCTTAAATAGGGCAAATTACTTTGGGATGGAATGACCTGAATAAATTCCTTTCAGAAGGCTCTTTTAATCTGTGAAGTCAGCTGGCAGTCCTGTTATATTTTTCTAGCAGAGATGGATTGTATTTGGATTTCATACTATGATATTCAGCTGGAAAAGAAAAAAAAAACCATGGGAAAAGCTTTAGCTTCCATACTACCTAGTTGCTGCAGTCCTCAGCTTAAGGAGATAGGTATCAGCAAGGCTAGAAGACAGTACCATTTTTCAAGGTATGGGGTTTTTCAAAGTGGGGAAAAGTTTCCAACTTGGTGCTTTTGAAGAACTCTGAAATCTTACCCTGAATCCCTAAGTAATGCTATTTATTGCAACAAATCAGTATCTGTTCCATTTAATGCATGTAACACCTACCTGCGTACATTTGAGGTTGATAAAGGAGGGCTGTATGTAGTTTTATGAGCATGGTTGCTAAAAAACTGTCTTTATCTGCTTTTTCACTTAAGCAGTGGCAGAAAAACCAACAAAGTTCTTAACAAAATGCTTGTTGAGATTTCAGACTTCTGGCTAGAAGAAACTTAAACATGCTTTCCCCTCCTTGTAATAATTGATATGTCTTGCTAACATCTCTGTCATTATATTTCTCTGCAAACTGGGTAATTCATCCTTGGTTTAGTTTGCTAAAAACCATACAGCCTTTGCAAAGTCAGATATTTGTGTTTCTGTCTTGACATTTCTTTCCTCAGCTTTTACACGGAAAATGTGTCACTCATTTATTTGTGCAACAGAGTTGTATCTTTTGAAGTGCTTACTAAACTGACTCTGAAATGCTGGCAGTGGATGTAGCTGTTGTATATGTTGCTGTCAATCCTCCCCTACCAGTCTCAACACTTTTTTTGGCAAACTGTAGCAGAAATATCAGCACATGCTTGTAAACTGTAGAAATTTGATCATGCTCTGTGAGTTTCCTTAAACATGGATGGCCTGTGTTCTTTGGTGGGAGTATGGAATATTTAAAGCTATGCAAATCCAGTTATGGTTTTAAGGAACTACCTTGCTGGGGCTGTTTTCTGTTGGAACCCAGGTTACTGAGAATTTTAGACTTTCTGTGCTGACAGGCTCTGACCCCCAAGAGAACTCTGCATTTGACCTGAGGCCATGGAGAAGGCTTCCAAAATGGAATGATAGAACTGGGATTGTGAGTGTGTAGTTTGAACAGAAGTGTGTAGTAACACATAGTAGAAAACTTAAAGTTTTAGAATATAGTAATATATATATATATAAAAATAAAAGTTTTAAGGCAGAAGCTAGTCCTTCTTCTTCACCTTCTTCTTCATAAGTTTAAGTAGTATTGTCTAATTAAATAAAAAAGTTCCCATTACAAGCCACAAATAGTTAATTAAGTTAAAAATAAAAATAATTTGTGTCATTTCTTAATTAGACAACTTGTCCTTAAAAAGCCTTATAGAAAGAGAAATATGTCTCCATTTCGTAGTTTGTTAGTACTGTAGAACTCACAGTTTATGAGACTATAATATAAGTAAAAACTAATAAATCTAAATCCAAACAAGAAATACCATCTTTCACATTTAATCCCAACCCTTGCAAAAAGAAAGTGAAAACTCAACATTTAGTGATGAGGGGGGAAAAAAAAATCCACAGTTTTCCACTTGTGTGTCTGGGGAAAGCATTCAGGTAAGTGCAATACAGAAAGCAGAAGATGCCCAAATGGTTGTTGATGTTACAAAAAGGATGGAAAATACAGGGTGTTCCTTTTTGCATTAACAGCTCCTGTTTTGGGAGGGGAAATTGTGATCTGTGGGCTGGAATAGAGGAATCCCCAGTAAGCCATACATGTGCTTGTTAACAATAGTCAAGTATTGCTCTGTAGATCCCCAGTGAAGTCATATGTGGTAGTTATTCAAATTAAAACCAACTGCCCCTGTGTCCATTAATGCATTTCACTTTGAAAAGAGAATTCCTTGTGGTGGTTACCTTGGGCATGCCTGACTGAGTGCCATTCCACACAGGTGTGCTTGCATTTCCTCCACAATCTGTAGGTCGTAATGAGCTTGCAGGACCAGGGTTTGCTGTGCTTGGGGAACCATAACTTGGAGCCTTTTTTCATCTCTTATGAGAGAACAGGATCCTGTCCTTTAAAGCTTTTGTTTGGCTTTGAGGTAAACCTTTAACTTTCTTTTTCCCCAGTGAATATCAAAGAGAGTGAATGTGCTGCATCCAGTGTGAATATTGACAAAGACTTGAGTGATTGGGGTTGACTGAGGGTTTTGTGGTGACTTCAGAGGCTGAGTCTGTGCTCAGCACAGGCATGGCTGGAGGGTGTGAAGAAGCTGACTGTGCCACTGCTAACTAAAAATCCTCAGAGCTAGGAAATGAAAGGCCTAGAGGCCAAGCACTGCCACTGACATTTTGAAAGCCCTGCAAATGTTGGTGTTTCAACAGACACGAAGAACATGATACTGGTGCTTTTGGGCTGGGATTGCTTTGAAAACCAGGTGTTTCTAAAACATGGGAATGCCTTGTGAATTATTGTTTTTGAGTGTGTGAGGTTTTTTTCCCTAAGATATATCCATTCTTGCCAGAAAAACTGTTTTGTTTCAAATGGGAACAAGAGCTGGAAGTCAGAAGAGGAAGAGAACAGCAGGAATGGAAAGCAAATTGGTAAATTCAGCCTGCTGTTGTGGTGTGTTTATGGTGTGTGATGGGCCCTATGGAGCCTGATTAGCACATTCCCAGCAGACAGAGCTGTTTGCACAGTGGGAGCAATGGCAGGGTTAACCTGAGCTCACTGTGGATGCAGAGTGCTGAAAAAGCCTGAGCAGGGGGCAATCATCAAGCTGTGTTTAATGAATCTGGTAGTGGTCACTCTCTTGCAGGGAGATCAAAAACAGAAGCAGAGAGCTGCTGTGGTTTTAAGGCTTTTCAAGGAGCATTGGATTGAACTTTGATTGAACAGAAAGAAAAACATTAATTACATCACCCTTGTGATGATGTTCTGTATTTCAGCCCCTGGTTTAAAAACAAAAACAAAAAAAGCTACAAATAGGCGAAGAAATATTAATACTGGAAATAGGGTCTCTAATTACTGGCGAGTGAGGGTATTGCATATCCTTTCTCTAGGGTCAGAACTAACTATCATGAAGAGTTGATGAAAAAAGGATTTAGGTGTATTTTTCATGGTAGAAATAGGGAGACCCTGCAGAATCCTCTTTAGCACTTTGTTCTTTTTGGATATGGTAAATTTGGGAGGGAACAGCAGCTGAAGAATGGAAGGGTTATCTGAAAATCAACCCCTCTGTACATGTCAGGAACACCAGGCTGCAGCTGCTCTGTAAAATAATTGCTTTACTAAAGGTCCATTTTAGCTTAATGAAGTCGGTTGTTACTCACCACATGGAGAACACCAGCTCAGAAAATTGAGTAATGATTGGTCTAAGCTGTGTGTTAATTTTTTCATACTATTGTCATTCCTCCTGCCAGTGTCCTTAACACAATTAAGTGTACTCAGATCCTATTTTAGGACTGCTCTTGGAAATGAGTCAGAGCAAATGGCTGGAACCCTTTTTTTTTTTTAAGAGAAATATTGTGAGCCCTTTAAAAGCATGTCTGTAATAATCAGTAGGAACACTTCTATTCCTTTAGCCATTGATTAAAGGGGACTAGTCTGAAACACTAGTGCAGGCACAAACTGTGCATTTCCTGCAGGGTATGGTGTCCTACATCCTTATATTAGGCATAAATGGCAGCCAGAGAACCGGTGCAGTAGCTCTTTGTAGGAGGGAAAATCACAATGTTTGTGATAAATGGTAACACCAACAATGATGTATTTCACCTGTGGCAAAATGCTGGGAACATTGATGGCTACCTGGGAGGTGCTCATGTGGCACTTGTTGCCCAGGTTTATCTGGTACCTGGTCTGGAGTGTAACACATTATGATGGGTGACTGGGAGTTGAGTACAATTTTCCTGCATAACGAGACTGTGATTTAGGTGCCTTTTTTTTTTTTTTTTTTTTTTTTTTTTTGAGACTGTGATTAGGTGTATTTTTGATCTGACAGAGCTGGAGCTGTGTACATCCAGCAGATGAAGGCTTGTAGTGAGAGTATTTCTGACCAGCCCAAACCAAGCTCGACAGGACATTTTAAAAGCTGGGACTGTGACCTGCACCTTGGACAGTGCTTCATCACTTTAGCAAGCCTGGGCTGCACTGCAGAACTAAGAACTTTATTCATTGCATTGCAAAATCTGGATGTACTGTATCAAGAGCCTTCTTCACTACACTTCCTCTTTTCTAAGAAGTTTCCCTTTATTTCAAGGAACAATCTCTGTTTATTAGATTATGGAAATAGGAGAGTCATTCTGTGCTTCCCATAGAGCTTTCATCACAGTATTCCAGTGATAGAAGAAATTGTATCCTTTTTCAGAGGTGCCACCTTTGGCAATTTCTATTAAGCCAATACATATTTTTATGAATAGTGAAAATGATAATATTTCTTGGTTATGAATGAATGTAATATCAGTAGAAAAAAAATCGTTACCTCTTTGCAGAGGAAGATGAGGTATTGTTGTTATGTTAGAGCTCTTTGAAGGAGCAGATTGAGAAAAAGGATCTGCTTGATGTGGTGTTTGTATTTCCAAAAGCTTGAAAAAAGTCTTTTCACTGAAGGCTTCTAAAGCATCCAGGCTGTTACAAAATAAGAATTTATAGAATAATGTCATCTAGATATTCATTATAAATAAACAGGTTAACCCCCCCAGAGAGTTACAGTTATTACTGACCAGATTTCATTAATAGAGGAACTAAGGGTTATAGCATTCACTATGCTTATAACTGGCCTGGAAAATTTACTGAAGTAGGGAAGAAACAGTCTGAGTTATTCCAGAGTGTTGAAATGACAGGGATCCTGGGAGTGTCAAGAATTGTAGAAGACAACATGAAGAAACAATGCAATGCCANAAATTTACTGAAGTAGGGAAGAAACAATGCAATGCCCGATGAAACTCAAAACTGGAGGAAAACTGTCCCGACTAGCTGTATGTGTTGATGGCTTTTAAATCAGCCACTGTTGCTTGTGAAAGAGATTTTTGAATAATTTGGGGTAATTCTTAAAAAGTCAGCTCAGTAGTTGGGTAGCATGGAAGAGATTAACAGAAGGTTAAGAGTTACTTGTGAGAAGACCAGAGGAGGCAATATGCCACTCCTGGAATGCACTTGAAAGCTTGAAGGGAACAGGAGAGGGCACAGAATTCCTGCCATGGTGTGTTGGAGCATGGTGTGTGTGTAAACAGGAGAGCTCAGCACTGTTAACCAGCCTGTGTGGAGGAGAAGGGAAATGACAAGGTCCCTCTGCTTCATGCACAGGCCAAGCGAGGAGGACAGGGCAGACATCCATGAAATGCTGGGCTGTGGAGAGAAGGGGGATGAGGACAGTGAGTGCTGTAGGAGAACAAAGAGTGTCCATTGATGTTTGAGTCCTCCAAGGGCTGAAAGATGGAGAAATGGCAGAGTGGTGCTCCTGTGTGGGAGGGCTGAACCATCCCAGACCAGTCAGGGCTGGCTTGGTGCTGATGTCTGGAGAAGGCTGACCTAGAACAGAGGCTGGACAGAGTTAAAGAATAAAGTAGGGATTTATCAAAAGACCTCAGTGGATCCACCTTGGGCAGCACAAGAGCCCAGCCAGGGCTGCACCCAAGATGAACCAAAATGGACACAAAATGCACGACCGGTCACGGGGTCTCTCACTTTTATAAGTTCTGCTCCATTTGCACATTGGAGTTCATTGTCCAATTACAGCTTCAGCCCATGCAGTCCCATCCTTCTTGTTTTTCTCTCTTCAGTCCACATTGTTTCTGCTCTTGGGCCTGAGATTTGGATCATTTGTCCTTGGTCCCCAGCTAGAGAAGGAATTGTTTTGTCTCCCTGCTCTGTGAAGAGAGCTCACCATCCCCTGATATGAAGCTCAGAACTACACACCAAAGCAGCACAGAATCTGAAAAATATAAAAGCAAAAACCTGAGGCATCAGTGCCTCCTGCTGACCTTGTGCATACCATCCTGCTCCTCTCCCCAGCACTCAAACTGAAGTCTTTGGGTATTTCCCCAGCAGCTGGGAGTGCCCCACAGCAGGCTGGTGCAGTGTGCTGTGTTGCACTGTTGGAAACCTTTCTGAGTTGGCTGAGCCACCTTTTTTTTTTTGTCAGCTGCTGAAGTCACTGCTTTTTGTCACTGTCAGTGTGAGCTCTACTGCAGGAACGAGTTCCTCTAGTGCAGGAGAACAACAGGTTCTTGTAGGCTTTAGTACACCTGCAGTAATCATTGGGGATCAGCTGTTGAGTGTCCTGGTTCACAAACACTGCACAGATTGCTTCCAGGACTTTCCCTACAGACCTCTTTGGTAAATCCCACGGGTGCTTTATCATTACATATCAACATTAAAATGCATGGGGCCAGCTTTTAATTTAGCTTTATTTCATCTTATATGATGATCACAATCACCTACTGTATCTTTAAGTACCTGTACCTGGAGCTAAATTTATATAAATATCTGGGTTCTGCAGAGCAATAGCATTCATGTGCCAAAACTAGAACTCATTTGACATCCTCTCAAACATTTTGAGCAGCAAATCAGAGTGGCAACCTTTAACTTCTGCTTGTAAGATAGACTTTTTTTTCTTGCCTCAATCAGTCTTATTAAATTATTTCTCCACCGTGTTAGAGTGAACATGCCAGCAGTGTTAATAATGCATTACATAAGGAAAAGTAGTTGCAAGGATCTATTTTTCATGTGTAATTGATATTACAAGACTGACAAACCTCTTTTTTTTCAGGTTATCTTGTCATTTATGAGCAGGAGGAGGAAGGTTTCTCAGTAGTATTACCTACCCAATGGCCTAATGCATGCAGCAATTACTAGAATGACCTGTATTTTGCTTGTATTTTGCCTTCAAAAAGCTCTGGGTGGTCTTTAGCTGCTATTTGGCTGTTCAGCATGTGATATTCTGGACACTCCTGGAGGGTGGGTTCTCCATCACCTGGTACATTGGTCAAGTTGATTTCCTCTCCTCTATCCCTGGCTACAGCTAATTAAAAATGTCCCTGATTTAGGACAGTGATGTGCTAGATCCTCTTTCCTGGCAGTGTCTTTCATGCTTTCAAAATCACTGGGTTAAAATTAAACCCACTGAATTCCACAGCATTGTTTGTGTCCTTATGGATTAATATTTGGATTTCTGATCAGTTAGAATTTAGAACTTTTTTAAGATACTTTAATACTTGCTTACAGTTAAGCATTTCTGTAAACATTTCTAGCAAATCCAGTAATCATTTCCAAAGTACAAAAGAGTAATGCAGCTAAACTGAGCTCTCCCTTTCCAGCTTCTGTACAGATTCAGCTTTCGTGGGGGGGTTGTGCCTGGTGACATTGAAACAAGGTGAAGGAGACTGGAGAACTGCAGTCAGGGAGCACTTTGTTGCTTCCCTCAGAAAGATCTTATCTAATCTGAGGTAAATGATGGAATTACAGGAGAAAAAGTGAGTTTGTGCTATGCATGACACAGTTATGTGTGGGTTTTAATACATTCCTCAGAGTATTATTGCATAGCAGTTTTATATTTCCCATGTTTCTGCATTATGCTTCTTTCTGTGGTGCGTATTTGATGTTGGGAAGAATCAGATGATTCAAATTATTGGTCAGCCAAGGTAGTATAGAGAAGATGGTATTTATTATGTGCCAGCCCCTCCAAAAACTCAGCACTGATGATGGAACAGAAATTGCCTCAAAAGATGAGAGCAGCCTCTGGAAGGGGCACCATGACACCATGATAGAGGGGAAAGCTCGTTCACCTGAGGGAAAGGGACAGGATTGGGGTCCCAATGCATCGATGAATCAATGGGGGTGCCCCTTTCCAGCTTGTGTTTCAATGAACATTTTTACACTTGGGGAAACCCTCTGCAAGAAGAGTATTTAAGTAAATTGTTTACATGGTCAGGTCAGTTGTTGACTGATTGATAGAGAAACTCTCAATCCTCAGAGACAGATGTCCTGAAAGCAGGGGAGGAGGAGAGGAAGATGGAGGTGTCTTCCTTCTCCTTAACCTGTTCCTGCTGCTGTGCCCAAGCCATGGGTGCTGTGTAGAGGTGACAGTGTTGGAGTCCTGAATGCTGAGAATTTTAAACTTTCTGTGCTGACAGGCACTGACCCCCAAGAGAACTCTGCATTTGACCTGAGGCCGTGGAGAAAGCTTCCAAAATTGAATGATGGAACTGGGATTGTGGGTGTGGAGTCTGAATAGAAGTGTGTAATATCACATGGGGGAAAACTTAGAGTTTAAGGGTTTACAATATAGTAATATATATAAAGCATGATGGAGGTTTTAGGATGGAGGCTGGTTCTTCTTCACCTTCTTCTTCTTCACCTTCTTCTCCATGAGCTTGGGTGTTTTTTTGTAATGGGATAAAAAAGCCTGCATTGCAGGATATGAGGGATTGGTTCTTGGGTTAAAAGTGAAAATAATTTAGGTGTCATTTCTTAATTGGACAGTTTAGCCTTAAAAGACCTTGTAGAGAAAGATAGTTTTGTAGCTTGTTAGTAGAATGCTGTAGAACTGATGGCTTGTAAGACTGAGATATAGATAGGAAATAATAAACATCTGAGTCTGAACATGAAATACCATCTCAGGTGCTTCAGTCCCTACCCTGACAGGGGCAGAAAAGAAGCCAAGAACCACAAGGACCAGCAACTTAAAATCATTTAATGTTATTCCTGCTTGCAACAATGCTAGAGGGGTAATAGTTTAGACTCCTCTTGGCAGAGCATGTTTGCCATTGCATGTGGTGATTACCAGAACCATTTGTGGATGACAGCCTGTAGATTTGGGGATTTCTTTTTATCTGGAGATGCCAAATCTTCCATGTTGGGGTTATGCAGTATGTGCTACTGTGAGTTGAAACTTGGTTTCCATGCTATTGGAAATAGTAGGGCAAGGTGAGTGCAGTAAAATAGATAAATGTGGAGAAATATCAAATAAAACGAAACCCCAAACTACAAACAATTAGGCTTAAACTTATGAAGAATTTAATTTCTATCATTAATAGAGGTCCTACTTCAGTCCAAGCCATTGGATCTTAATAAATCAGTTGTGTCCACCTCCTGCCCTTTCAGGAAGATGCAAGTCTGGTAGCTGCTTTTTTCTTGAGGGTAGTAAAGAGATATCTGGATGCAGCAGATAAGGATAGTGTTGTACAGATAATTATTAGCAACCTAGTTATAGACGATTTTCACTAAAGTTTAAGAAACAGTTTAGATACCTAATAATTCCTTATATTGTACTTATTCATTACATGATAATTACTTTAACTTTCAATATGAAAGGTAGCCCTGAAGGATATTTACCTAAAGTGCTTATTACAAAGCTTGTTTTTTACCAGGAATCTTTTTCTTTCCTTCTGTTTTTAAGCAATTCAAGATTTTTTTTAAGGAAACAAGGCAGAAGAAAGAGAAAAATTATTCCTACTCCAGGCTGTTTCAGTTGAAATACATCTTTATTTCTTTAGTGAAGCAACTTTATGCAAATAAAAACTACCAGCAATATAGTAGCCAAAATAAAACAGCAAGCACTAAGTCAGGTAGGAAAGTTGTAAACCAGTGCTCCATTGCTGAATGTTAAATATTCATATAAACATTGTAAAAACTTCAGGAAGACTTTATGGGGCCGTAGATGCACAGTGTAAAATCATTTGAGCTCTGCTATGAAACCACACCAATTGTTTAATGTATTCTTATCACTCCAAGCTGAGAGTGAGTATCTTAAGGGAGGGGAGTGCTTAAGCTACTGCATATTTGTAATTTATCTCTTAAACTGCACGTGTCCTGCTGCTTTCCCTATTCCACCTCTGCACAGGCAGTGATGGAGTGCAGTTGCAAATGGAGAACATTGATGGCATCAGTAAAATGTGTACAAACATACATCAGTGAGTGGATGAAGCAGACAGTTGTTTCCCCCCAGTGTGCTGTTACTGCCCTGGCTCTGTGCCGTGTGTGTTGCTCTCTGCCACAAGGAGAATTTAAAAAGCTCTCAAACGGGTCTGCACAGGCAAAAAAATTGCAAGGCTGCCTGCAAAATACATGAGGAAAAGGGAGATTTAATCATAATAGCAGAAAAAAGGGCTTAACATTAATCCACAGATTTTTCCTTGTATTAGTTTCTTTTTATAATGGTTGAAATGCATTAATAGAAAAGGAGGCTTTAAGAAAGACCTCAGTGGAAGAATTAGTCAAATTTAAAATGTTTAAAGAGCTGGCCTTATTCTGTAATGTCCCAGTGTTCAGTGGCACTGTGTTTCTGTTTCTGGAAGTAGATGTGTCTACTGTGTGTAATGAACAGCAGGGTATGATTTGTTACCTGGTGGTTCACATGCCTTGGGTGAACATTGCTCCCAAAGCCTACAGGAAGGAATTGTTGAAAAATGTTTTGACAGATATGAGAACCTTTATGTTTTCAGATATGTTTTGGGCTTTTTCTCAGTGAGTAATCTTTTATTCTGTAAACAATCTCATTGAAATAGATGGCACTGTTCTACATTTAAAAACTCAGTAGGAGTGAGAGTGGCAGAACCAGGCTCTGCAGTAGATGTACAAGATGTTCAAAATGAAAAATACCTGTTAAGTAGTCTCAAGATCAAATCCTTTTAATCAACACGTGTCTGCTCATCTCACCTTATGCAGGAGATGAGTGTGAGAGAAGACCAGCAATGGGCTGAACTGTACCTTGATGTTTTGTACCACAGAATCAGGTGGCAGATCTAGGTGGCCTGAGTTTACTGAATAAGATTACCTGTAATCTGGATGCACACACAGAGAGATGTCAATTTTATCAGAAGGATACTGTGGAAGCTTGAATTTCAACTTTCCAAAACTTCAGGAATTCTTGGTGAAACATCAGCTCAGGGTAGAAAAATGTTCCAGAGAGAAATAGTGTGGGTGTGGTTCAACCAGTTTTTGCACTGCAGTTACTTAATGGGCTATTTCTATAACCCAGTAATTGCTTTATTAGCTCATTTAAGAGTTTGGTTTATCTTGGAATGACCTATGTAATTAATAGCTTATTTTAAGAAATAAAATCACACCTTGTATTTCTTGTCCAGGACCTGAGTTACAGGCTGATATCTGTCTTCCATTTTTTGGGTTTGGTTCACAGGGAAGTTGACAGAGAAGAAATGATCTTGTGAAAAGTTGTGGACCTGGGACTTGCAAGATCTGTGCTCAGTTCTTAGCTCTGTGCCAGTATTCCTTGAAATCAGTTAATCTGGGTGTGCTTCCCATCTGTTCTGCTGTTCTGGATGCCAAGCCCTCATGACCATGTTTGCATACAGATCAGTACAGGGGATCCCAAAGGTTGCTTGGAGCTGCCTGTTGCTGTTGAAATGCCTGTGCCAGTGAAATTAACTCCTGGTTTATGTCTTGGAGTGATTAGATCTTAATTATATGCAAGTGTGTATTCTTCACTTGTAAGGAATTGTGGGCAACATTTGCAAATATGAAGAACTGATTAAAGAAGTACGAGGGGAATGATTTAAGAAGTTTAGCAAATTGTGAGCTTACAGAGGGCTTCTCATAGGGGGAAACAGAACAGAACAGTTTGGAGTCACCCACTTCAGCTGTTTATGTCTTTGTGACTTTGCAGCTCAACTTTTCAGTCTCAATTGCCTGGTCAGGCACCACCCAGGTCTCCTCCTGAGCACAGGATGCTGAAGTGCAGCGCTGCAAAAGGTTGGGTTGGAATGGAAGTGGTTGGTTATGTATTAAAAGTGATCATTTCTTACTAGCTATTTACCAGCAGAGTCCCAAAGAGTTTGTTCTGGCAATTAAAAGGGTTGTAGCTACGTTTTCCTGGGCTCATTAGAGAAAGAAGCATCTTTTACCTGATGTAAATTGATAAAGTTCACTTACAGCTATGCTCTCAGATAAGGTGAACATTCAGAGAATCTCGAGTATCGTTGAATTAAAGCCATGGACTGTTACTTGCATTGCTTGGGAGAAAGAAAATAACATCCCAGAAAGAAAATAATATCCCAGAAATTTGTCTGGATATCCTGCTGTATTGCTAGATTGACCCACCCCCAGTTCCTGCCTTTTGAAAGCTGCCTTTGGTTCTAGATCATGCAGAAGCACAGCTGACCTTTGACCTCATCTGGTTTGGTGACTGCTGCTTTAAATTAAGTTTCAGCTGGAACAGACATCCTGTGCTGCTCAGCTTTACTTGAATCCACTTTATTTGAAGGCAGATGGTATTTTAAATATCCTAAATAGGTACTTGTGCTGTGTGGTATGTGCACTTTTTTTGCCAAGTTGCCTTTCTGATACATCATCAAAAGCTGTTGAAAACTTATATTCATCAGTTTAGTGTGCCCTGCCTCCCCTCATGGCTGCAAAGATGTGCTTCATGTTTTTGCCATGGCTATCAGTGGCTACTAAATTCACTGGCCATGCTTCACATAAAGTTATTATTAGAAATCTAAGCATAAATGTGTAGACTACTTATGGAATGGATCCCAGCTTCCATCTCATTTGATTTAGAAATGATTTAGGATTTGATTTAGGCTTCAGAAGCTTCCTGTGGCAGAGACATGTTCCTTGTGGGTGCTCACTCTTTTTTCCTTTAGCCCAGTTACAGGGAAAAGCAATTTTGTGCTAAAATAACCAAAACCTCCAGCTCAGTTGTGTCTGTTGTGTTCAGACTTTTGTACCAAGCCCTGTCTGTAGGTTCAGAGTGCAGCTCCCTTACATGAATTGCAATTCTTTGGGGTTTTTAGGTGCCATTATGGAGAGGTTCACCATGGCCTGGAGCACATCAGTGAGGGAATGAAGTTTTGGACTGAGAATGAGATGGTGAGAGGCCAGAACTGAGAATTTCCTGATGTTCCTCCTTTCTGTGGCTCACTGCTGGTCCTCAGAGGGGGTGGAATTCAGGTGAGATACTCAGAAATAATAGTTTTTAATCTCAAATATCAGGTGAGTCATCATGTCTCCTTCAAAATAACCGAGAAATGCTTTGACTTGAACTAAAAGATGAAGGCAAAATGTTGTCTGCAATTGTTTAAGAATGACAAAGAACTGGTCATGGGGATAAATTGATGGTTTTTCTTCACTGACAAGCAACACAGATGATGTCATGGAAAGCAGTTTTGTAAACAACATTTATGCTTGCTTTTCAGTTCTCTGTGCTTAATGACAATTATTCATGCCAATTAAATGTTCATTAACAGATTTTAAAATGTGCTTGATATTGTAAGTGAATTGACAACTATTAAAAGTCCATATATATTTTAATAATTTCAATTTTCAAGTGCAAGGAACGGTGGTCTAAATATATTTATTTATAAGTATATTATACAATACTATAATATTATACAATATTATACAATATTATAATATTGTAAGTGGCATGACAGGCCACTTACAATAAACTTGTTTCATATGTTTTTTATCTCAGGATCTTACAGTTAATATACTAAACCTCACAGCCAATACGGTGACCCTCAAGGAGCTTTGGAAATTATTCTTTTTTAAA
>WBNO01008148.1:16862-32219 GCA_013400575.1 Peucedramus taeniatus | reverse complement strand
AAAGTGGGGCAGATTTTTCTCAAAACTTCTCAGCCTCTGTGTGAGTAGCACAGTTTAGTTTTCCAAGTGCTTTAAAAATGCCAGCCTGCTGCATAGTGAGTCAGTTAAATTTATTTAATTATATATAATATAACTATATTATTATAGTTATATATATTTTATATATAGTTATATATATTTATATAATATTATTAATTATAGTTATGTTAATATAACTATATTATTTATTATTTACTTATTAACCATATTATTTATTTAACTATATATAATATGAATTTATTTACATCTATGTTGAAATATTTGTGGTTGTATTCAAAAATATTAACTAGAATATTCTGTGTAGGTGGAGGCAAGTGCTGGCTGTTCTGAATTGGTGTTTCAGGATATATTTGTAGATATATTTTATTGTACTGAGCCAAACATTATTCATGCCCAACTCCCAGTGGATGCCTGTAGGTTTACACATAATTTTCATGTCTCAGGTCTTCCCTAAGTCTAGACCAGTTGCAATAATGTTGATTTGTGGCTGCAAATCCCTCCAAGGGAGAGGGCTTAGTGACACAGCTCATGGTGTGTTAGTGCTTTGGCAATGTGGGATTCTGTCCCTGTGGCATCCACAGCATCCCTGAAGTCCAAAAATGCACAGGTCAGATGGAGAGAAGGGAAGGTGGAGAATGGGATGGGAGAGAACGTCTGCTGTGTGATGGGCACTTGGGTTTTTGGGAGAAAAGGCAAAGGAAGTGGTTGTTATCTATATGGCAGTGTGATGCCTTGTTGGGCTACCCAAAAACAGAGGCCAGACAAAATCCAGGGAATAAAAAGCAGTTCTGTTTATTGAAGGGCCTTCAGGTACATTTAGGGCAGATGAAGCCACCCAGGGGCTACACCCAGAAATGGATGATGGATCACAGGCTTTCACACTTTTATAAGTTTGGTCCATTTGCATATTGGTGTTAATCTTCCAATTCCAGCTTCAGGTAATGAAGTCATTTACCCCAAGTTTGCTCCCCCCCAACTCACTTTTGTTTCCATCTCTCAGGGCCTGAGGCAGTGAGGTGTCCTTGATTGCCAGGCCTGGAGAGGAATTGTTGTGTCTGCCCAAAATGGGAAAGCAGCAGCTCACACTGGGTATGGAGTTTAAAGTTATACACTAAAGAACTACAGGATTACAAATACATTAAAAATATAAAAGCTAAAATCCTGAGGCATCAGTGACAGGATGTGAGTGGACAGCATGGAGCTGTTCTGCTGACAGAAGCTGTGGGTGAATTCTCTCTCCTGCACTGTGATTCCATGGTTCCACCTAGCCTGGAACATCAGACAAACAGGGGGAAATAGAACCCAAAAACCTGTGATTTCTGTAACAAAAGTGGCCAGCTTAGCCAAATCTCTGTACATCCCTTTCATACCAAAGGGACTTTATCTTAAGAAAGGATTGTTTTAAAATTTGACTAGCATTTAGTAGTACAATATTGTAGTTTAAATTATAATTTGGGAAGATGGGATAAATTAAATTGCTGGCATTTGGAAGCTTAATACCTTCTAGGATATTTTTTCTTCTGTCTTCAGTTTTAGCTTAGAGGTTAAATTAAAATAATCCAACACCTCTTAGGTTTTGAAGTTTTTTCCAACAAATTTTGACTAGTGAAAATGTCTGATGTTTGAGGTACAGAATTGGATAAATACAACTTGTGTGTACCTCTGGAAAGGCTTAAGTGAAGTAAATTCATATGTCCATTTGCAGGGAAAGATCACACCATTTTTCCTGGGTAAAACTGTGTGAAGAGCAGTAGAGATTTTACATCCATAGGAAGGAGCACACAGCTTCACAGGAAAGTTTCTACTGTCAAGTTGTAGTCAGTTTCCAGAATACCTTCAAAAGTAAAGACTTTTTTATCAGAAAAAAGAAAACTTCCATCTAATTTCATAGCAGATGTTATTTAAGGGGTTTTTTTTATTAAGGTATTTTGAAAATATGATGACAAGTGTAGGTTTTGTCTTCTCTTTCTATACCCAAGGGCCCTGAGCTCTGGAATTCCTGATGGAGAATGTGTCTGTGTGTCTGTCACTTACACACAGTTGCAGGGCTGTCTTTTACAAGAAATTCAGACTTAAATCCTTTTTCAGGCATATTTTAAAGTATTCAGAGGGCCTAACTGATGGGGCTTATCAAAACAAGTATCCAGTCAGGTAATTTCCCTAAAGCACAGCTTGTTTTGGCTGTCAGTCTTTCCTCCTTTCATAGGTGTTCACTTATCATTTGGCAAGACATGTGGTGTGGATTTTTTAAAGGCAACTGGTTTTAAAAAAAGCTACAAAAATACCTTCTTGGTGAAAGTTTATTTCTAAAAATTACCAGAGGATTTATTGCACAATGTCAGCATTCTGTACTAATTATTTAATATATCCTTAGATTTTCCAGAATTAGGCCTTGAGTTCTGAGTACAACAAAAGAAAATAATTTATCCAGATTATCTTTAAATGAAGAGTGATACTTTATTATTAGAAAATGTAATGTTCTGTGTTGAACCATTTACCCACCTGAGACCCTGTAAGGTGTTTTCAAGTGGGCTCAAAATCATTCAGTACATTGGATTGTCACGAGGAGTTAGTAGAAAGGCAGTGATTTCCCACATAATTATTCTCAAGTAGAGGTGCCACAGCTGTGTGGCAGCTATTCATAAGGTTTCTTTTCTTTAAGAGAGCTCATCAGCCTTGGCTAATTTTCCAAGACTGTCAGCCTTTCCAGTCTTTGGAAAGGTGCTCAGAGTGTTGCCACTAACAGATCTGTGCTGAATCAGGTGATCCTTTAGTGATTAATAAAAGGAACTTTCTGATCAATGGGGAGTCTCTTAACCTTTGCTTCCCAAGCAGAATAAATTTGTTCTGTATCTTGAAGATGCTTTGCTGGTCTGGAGACTTTGAAAAAAAAATAATCAGGATGTTACAGGTTAGAGCAACAGAACAGAAGATTAAATTCATTAAATAGTAATGCAAAATGTAAAGGAAAAAAACCCCTTAATCTGGCATAAAATATGCAGTGGAAGCACTATGTAAAAAGGTAGGCATGCAGTTTAAAAAGTGTGCATAGATTTATTTCACTGTGACATTTGTGTTTGTGTTCATTTGTTTGTTTGTGTTCATTTGTGTTCCTCTGGCTGTGACATGGTGTCCCTACAGTCCTGCAGTGCTGGGGTCCAGCTGAGCAAAACCTAGTGAATTTGGACACCTGCTTTGCACCTCTGCCCAGGGCTGCTTTTGAAAATCCATCAGACTCAGATGCAAATCCTGTCATCATCTCTGTGGTTGTGCTTAGCTCTGTTCTCTGTGTTCAGTTACCCACAAATGCTTGTAGAGATTTGTCCTGTGTTTGCGTGGATGATGATCCCAGTTTGCACAAAAATCTCACAGGTTTAATGGGATTTTTTAAACAATATTTTAAAGAATATTTATTTTAAATAAATATTTTAAAGAATATTTATTTTAAAGAATATTTTTTTAAAGAATATATTTCAGTTTGCACGTTTTAGGATGAAATTGTAAGAATGGAAGACCCTTAAATGCAGGTAATTCATATACATGATTTTCTCTGGTAATTGTCAACATTTCAGCTGACTGATCAAGATTGACTCTTGGAATATTTCAAGTAGTAAAGCTGTTTTCCATTGGGGTAACTCTGTGGCCTTTATACATTAGGACAATATTGTGCCTTAGGGTTTGGCCAGACAAAAACTTCTGTTACCTGGCTGCCAATTATCTAGAGAGCAAAGTAACATTTATGTGAATGTCCACCCAGACTCCCCAGTTGTAAAAGTGTGATTTTTAAGTGCTACCAAGGGCTTGGGTGTAAAGTCCAGTTGCTATTTGGCCCCTGAGCTATTGCAGCACTGGAGAGCTGCAGTCTCCTGAAAAGCTTTTATTCCTGGCTTTTCTTCAACTTCTCAGCATCTAAACTTCATCTTGCACTTTTTGTGCCTGTCATAAGTGCGCTGGATGAGAAAACAGAAATGGATAAAGTAACAGAGCTCCCATGTGGGGATGTAGCTGGATACACACGTGGCTGGATCTACCCTGGCAGTCAGGATGGCTTCATTATCCAAGTGCCTCCACCAGTGCAATATGAGAGGAGAAAGTTTAGCCAAGAAGAATTATAGGGATAGTACTTCATATTGCAGAACTGTTCTGCAATTAGCCCAAATCCTTGGTAATTACAGAAAAGCCAGGCTGAGTGTCTCAAGAGTGCAGAAAGGATGTATGCAAATGCATGTACATGTAAGCAGACATATCCACAGAATATTTTACAGGTACTGTTTCTATCAAAATTCTGCTGATAGCAGCACACTTATAAATTAAAATAATTGCTATTGCCTTGTTCTGTTTGTAAGTGGTGATGAAACAGAGGTTCTAAAAGCTGCCTTGCATGTCTGGTCTCTTCCAGTGCTGTCCCCAGCAGGGAGAGTGGGTTCATCTGGATCACATCTCGTTTTACAGGCTGTGTTAAAGCTGCTCCACTGTGCCTCTGCTTCTTCTCCTGCACTGAGAATCAGGGCACAGTGGAAGCTGTGTGGGTGGTCACTTGAGCCACCAGATATCTGACTTGAAGTGTCCTCTGATATTTTATTTACTGAGCTGCTTCAAAATGGAACCACACAGGTTCCATACCTGTTTTCCATCCCATGAACCAGAAATACTTAAATTTGAATTATTAAGGATATAAATGCTATGAACTTTTTTTTCCTGGCTGCATGAAAAACTGCTTGTCCTGTGAATCATCAGGAAATTAACCTCAAATTGGGGTCTGTGTCTAGTGAATCAAAGATGACTCTGAGCTAATTAAAAGGTTACAGCTTGACTTCAATATTGGTGATTTCCAGCTGGATAAAAGCCTGGGTGAATTTTGTTCATATTTCTCCAGAAGTCTGTGTGCTGGTGGATAATTGCAGATATTCCCCCATCACCTGTAGCTGCTGGAAGCTCTCAGTGATTTGGATGAGCTGGGATTTTTTAATGCACGTGCACTGAGGGTTTATGTCTCCAGTAAATGCTGTGTGAGCAGTCCATTACTTATCCTAAGAAATAAATATTGCTGATTGATTTTATTTGTAAAAATCAGTATCCTTGAAACTAAGGGACTTGAGAGGTTAATGTAACCAGAATGGTGAGAAATAAACACTAATTTTTAATGCCATAAGGCAAATATTAGGAATATAGTCTTCCTCTCACTAGACACTAGGGTAGACTTTAGATTTTCTAACATTCCTATATTCAAAAACAAGACCAAATATACTCATTTTAACTTGGACATTTGCCCTTCTGTGATTACTAATACCACAACTGTGTTGGTCTGTCATCATGCACCATGTATTATTCAGAGGCAAAACAGGCCTCCAGATATTCTTTCCTGCATCAGAACTGACCTTCTCATTAGTTGGAAATAACACTGTGATAGGTAATCAATATTTTGTTGAAATGCCAGCATCTCATCTTGGGCATTACTCATCCTTATTTCTGAAAAACACTCAGGCTAAAAGCAAAATGTTTAGACTCAACTGTGTGTGGCAAATCTGCCCTTATACATACAAATTATGTGCATACAAGTGTTATTTTGAGGGTACAAATTGCAGATTTGGGTCTCTGATGCTGTCTGTGTGTCAGCCTGACCTTACACTCCAGACCCAGTATCAGAATGTGAAACAGCTGCCCTGGGAGCTGCCAGGATTCTCTGCTGCCAGGGGCTTGGTTAGAATGGCTTCTGGGACCACTATGGAACAATTCAATGGCACTTTGCTTTGGGGTTTTTTGTTGTTTTTCTGGGTTTGTTTTGTTGTTTTGTTTGTTTAATTTTTCTGTAGAGGCTCAGAAAATCACCGTTTTCCTCCTTCCACTTTTAAAACTATGTCAGATAAAAATTGATTCACGTATTGATTATTAGTCCAAATTGTGATGTCAGTTCATTTTTTGGCATCTTAAAAAGCACCTTCACCTGCCCATTTTCTATAAAGCTCAATTGAGTCCTGCTGGAGGTGGAGCCACACACTGGTTTTGTGAGGATGGAGCCCCTCTGCCACTGATCTCCAGGGGGGCAGAGCAAACGAGGGCAACAAGGCTGGAGAGGGGCTGGGAACACAAACCCTGAGAGGAACCACTGAGGGAGCTGGGGCTGCTCAGCCTGGAGAAAAGGAGGCTCAGGGATGACCTTATCACTCTCTGCAGCTCCTGAAAGGTGGCTCTGGTCAGGTGGGGTTGGTCTCTTTCTCCAGGCAGCACTGACAGAACCAGAGGACACACCCTCAAGCTGTGCCAAGGGAAATATAAGCTGGATATTAGGAAGAAGGTTTTCATGGAAAGAGTAATAAAGTTCTGGAATTGTCTGCCTGGGGAGGTGGTGGAGTCACCATCCCTGGGTGTGTTTAACAAAGCCTGGATGTGGCACTGGGTGCCAGGGTTTAGTTGAGGTTTTGGGGCTGGGTTGGACTCAGTGATCTTGAAGGTCTCTTCCAACCTGGGGATTCTGTGAATTCTGTGAATTCTGTGAAATTCCATGCCAACATGAACATGTTTCCAGTCAGACTGCAGACCCTTCCTTACAGCACCACTCAACCTTTCTTCAAACTGCATTCCCTTCACAATTACCAGCTCTCTTAGTGTTACATTTCTTGACTTTTTTTTTTTAAGTTTAATAGAGATTCAAAAGACTACCAGTTGTTTACAGAGGACTCTTTAAAAGAGTGTTCCTTCTGTCCTGTCTGCAGAAACAAATGGGTCAAATAGTTTGATGGCTGAAAATGGTTTTCTTTTACCCCATCATATTCCCAGCTCAGTCCTGAGAGCTGCACAATCAAATCTGGATCTAGGTCTGTTTATGGAAAGTTCATCCTCAGCTTCCCATGCTGGTTCATTCTTCTGTTAGAAGTACTTCTGACTTGTGGCATTGTTGCTCATTTCATTTAAAAGGGAGCATTTTATTTAAAGGAAGCTCTTGTGAACAGAATATTTGTACCAACAGCTTGTGCTCAGCCGCTGTTCTTAGCCTGTGCTCTGTGGAGGTTAGGTATGTGTGAAGATACCCTTTTGGAGAGGCAATACTTTCCCAATACTATTAGAACTTACCTGTTTCTATCACCTTTTAGCTCATATTCAGTTTTTCCCCCTGTAAATGCTTTTTGCAGTTCTCTACTTGTCTGAGGTGAGGGGGTTTTTGTGGAGGGAGAATGGAGTGATCATGTTCTGTTTCTCTGGGTTTTTAAATTTCAGTCCAGGGTATCTGGTTAACTGGATTTCATCTGTGAAAGAATTTGGGGAAAAACTTCCATGTATAGAACAGTTTAGGCCACTTTTTTTTTTTTTTAAGTAGTCCAATGTCTCATTAATGATTAGGACATTTCTGCTTGTCAGTGATCCATGATACCTGTTTATTTTTACACTAAAGTAAAAGTGGATACTCTAAGAGTGGGCTGTTACTTTCAAATTTATCATAGATGGTGGGGTTTTTTTTAGGACATCTTGCTCAATTAGTCTCTCTTAGCAATTTTATAGAGCAGAGGAATATGCACATTTTTCTCAGTGCCTAGAAGAGCAAAGGAAGTGTAATATCAAACATTAATCTGCATTGGTGGTGGATGATATTGGTTCTTCTGGTGTCTTATTCTCATCATTAGAGTGCAGATTTTGCAGAAACTGAATATGACCCCTATTTTGACAGAAATATGAAGCTTATCTCTTTCCTTGGAACAATTTTCTGGTGATGAGGAGAGGGAAAATGCTGAAGCTGCCCTGAAAACATAACTAAAAGCTTCTACACAAAGTCTAGATAACATATTAAAGACATTAAGTACAAATGTGTGTGTTGCAGAGGTGTTGCTGTGGATATACAGTGGATTTTTGTGATAAGCTCTCTCACAAGTGTTAATTGGCTAATGCAGTAACTTTGCTCTCAGGACATCTTGGCTATTTGGTATAAAGTACTAATTTACAGTATTCTGATAATTCCTAGACAACTGTTCCATGCATGTTCATAATAGAAAGGGATTCATCAATAATTCAGGAACTATGTTTAGTTGGTATGGTAAGTGCAAAAACAGGTATGGAGAGAATATTATTAGAGGGGGCCAATAAAAGAGTAAGAAAATACTGGAATACAAGTATAATCATGTGCATTCTAAAAAGCAGCCAGTTCTCAATTTGACATGCAGTGGATGTCAGCTTTGCAAATGAAACACTGCAAGCTTCCTTAGCAATGAATATAAACGTGCAAAGATCAGTTATGCAGAAAGAGGAAATTAAAAAGTAACTTTTATACATAGGTGTGATTAAAATCGTAGGATAGTTTGTAATCCTTTTGGGACAGGTTTTCAGATGTGTCATTTACTGGTGATAGACTTTGCCCTTAGGATTCACTCCAAGCTTCAAGGAGTTATAATTCATGCAGTGAATTATTTTTTGTTGAAACTCAGAGACAAGCAGTGTGAAGACTGTTCCTCCTGGGATTGGAGTGGCTGGGGATGGGGAGGAGAAGAAAAGAATGGCTTCATTTGCAGCTAACATTGTAGTTCCATAAAGGGCCCTAGGAATATCACACTGGAATAGATTTTCAGGGAATTTGCAATGAGATATAGTGCAGCAAAGAGAAGGCACAATACAAGCAGAATAGAGTACTTCATATTTTACAGCATAAGATATTCTCAGCACTTGTAATGGATGCTTGCTGCAGGGCAGGTGATTCTAGGCAGAGAATAAACCTGAATGTTGCTCCAGTCAAACCACTACCTGGCCATTAAATGGTGGAATAGTTTATGTTGGAGTGCCATAAACCTATTCTCCCACATTCTGTATTCTCATGTCCTACAGCAGGTCCTTTCTGGGGAAAGGCTGACTGGATGTTGAAATAATTTTAAATTTCTAAATTTTTTCGTGCATGTCTTATTTTGCACCAGGACACTGGAAAAATAAAGGCTTAACAGCTGCCTCTTGGAGCTCTGAGTTAACTGTGGTATAGTGCTGTTACTGTCCTGTTACTGAAAAGTGATCTTAGTTACATCCACAGGGCTGTTCTCTGCTTTAGGACAGCTGTTTTGACATGGAGGGCAGATGGCATTTAAGATGCCCAGAGACTGATTGCCTTCTCATTTGGCAGAAATGACAAAGGCAATTAGATCTCCAGTAGCCTATATTGTAACTCAGCATTACCTGTAAGTACACAGGACAGCTGAGCATTAATTTCAATACTTGTATTTGTGGAAAGATGAAGGGCAGAGCTGTCTCACTCCTGTGTCAGGCAGAACAGAGGTGGGAGCAGAAAAAAACCATCAGAGCACAGCTATTGCTCAGGAACTGCTTTCTGATGGGGATTGTTAACATCACAAGGATTAGGTAGTTGGCTATTTTTAGATGCCTATAACTTTTAGAGGCAATTTGAAGCAGTGGATATCAGCTAGGGCATGTGTTTTGTGCTGTCAGAATAGCACCTTGAGATAAGCAGGATTTCTCTCAGTTTGGAATCCTTAATTTCCTTCAGGACAGGAACTGCATAAATTCAGACTTGCACATTATGACCTCCCTGTCAAACAGCTTGTGAGCTGCTCTCTGAGAGGGGGAGCCAGCTGGGCACTTAGTGGAGTGGTAAGGAGGGAGGAATTGGCACCAGTGGTAGCAGCAGCAAGAAGATATTTTCACAGATGTTCACTTGCTTTCTCTCTCCTGCAGGGCTGGCATGAACAGAAATAAAGGTTATGATGTGGTTTACAGTGGGATGGGGAAGGGAATCTGAAAAAAAAAAAACAAAAGGGAAACCCCATGGGTTGAGATAGGAACAGTTTAATAATTAAAATAAAATAGTGTGATAATAATAGTAATGAAAAGAGAGACAACAAAAAGAGAGAAAGGAATAAAACCTGAGTAAGGGAAATGATGCATTCACCACCTGCTGGCCATGGCCAGCCTGTCCCCAGGCAGTGAGCAGAGCCTCCTGGCCAGCTCCTCCCAGTCTGTATACTGGGAATGTGGCATGGAATCTCCCTTTGGGCAGCTCAGGTCAGGTGTCCTGGTCATGCTTCCTCCCAGCTCCCTCTGCACTTCCTCACTGGCAGAGCATGGGAAACAGAGAAGGCCTTGACTGGGGGTAAGCTCTGCTTAACAACAATCAAAACATCAGTGTCTTATCAACATTATTGTCATAATAAATCCAAAATATAGCATGGTGCCCACTACTAGGAAGAAAATTAACTCTCATCCCAGCCAAAACCAGGACGGGTTAGAACCAAGGGAGGAATGCACATTTTTGGTTAAAACAAAGATGCAGGGTGTCTAAGGAAATACTTAAAATTTAAATTTAAAATGGGGGGAGGATCAAGTTAACTGATTAACTCTGATTCCTGATGCCACTCAGATCTCCTAAGGTGACAGTGAAACAGCAAGTAGCAGCACCTGGCCCCCTCTTCAGATGATGTCATTGTCAGGATGCATAAAAATGTGGTAGCTGTAGTCAAGAGAAAACCAGAGAATACAATTGCTCCAGCTACCCTGCCCTTTTCTCTGAGCAATGTAACACAAATCCCAGAAACAGCACTCCTTGGATTTATGTTGTCATGAGTGGAAGAAGTTTGGTCCCTGCTGAGTAGTAAGAAATACCACCTTAGTGGACCCCTGCCTTTGTAGGGTTTGTTGGCACTGCAGATTTCACTTAGCCTCAGAGTTACTTCTAAAGAAAACAGAGTCAAGTTGGTATCAGGGTCTCAGAAGTGCCCCTGTTATTTTGGCCACACCAGCTTTATTTGGACTAATTTTAAGTTATCAAAGCAGCACAAAGTCATTGAATTGTACCAGAAGAACTTTGGTTCTGGTACAGACTGGTCTTGTTGCTGTCCCAATCCACAGATTGATCTGGCTTTGATCATGATGTGACTTGGTCAGAATTATTTATCCAGGCATCAAAACAAATCTGGCTTGACTTTCAAATATTAAGTGGAGCCTTAGTTTTATAAAACATGCCTTATTAGTTATGAGATCAGGAAACCTGAGCTGAAGCTGCAGAGACAGGCTGGCCAGGAAAGCACCAGAGCTCTGGCTGCATTTTGCTGAAGCTGCTGCATCTCGCATGAGATCATGTAAGTCAGAAACATATTGCTTTCTTTTCCCTCAGTGTGTAGCCCAAAATGGAATTCAAAAACTTGTCCTACAGGAGTTTTAGCAGCCTGGAGAGGTGAATCCAGATCCTGCAAGCTTTGGCATGGTGTCCAAGCAACAGATACCCTTTACCAGAATGTGCCCTTCCATAATCACGAGTAAGGCTTTGCCTGAGTCGATGTGGGAACAGCACACAGACACAGATCAGAGAATTTTAAAACGCTTCAGGGGCAGAAATTCGCCCTCTTGATGATGAAAAATCATCATCACATTTGCTAAAGTTTCTTTGAAAATAATAGATTATTAGATTTGGTTTTCTAACATTTTATGTTGTCATTCTTTCATTCCTGTTTTTTTGGTTTTGGTTTTTTTGGGCATTTTTTTTGTGGTTTTTGTTTTTTGGGGGTTTGTTTTGTTTTGTTATTTCCTTTTGTCAAGGCTCTGTGTTCTATCCCTGATAAAAACAAACTGTTAAACAAACCAAAAACCCCACAGAACCCCACAACAGAAAAGCACTAAATTGGAAATACTGGAAAGTAATTCAAGAGTTACAGGGTTTGTCTTCTGAAGATGAGTTTCTTTATATTATCCCAAATAGAACTTTCAAGTTAAATACACTTGAGCAGCACTTGGCACTTGTTGTTCTGCTAATGGTAATTGCTTCTCAAACACACACAAATCCATACTATGGTGCAAGCTCTGCCGCATCCCAAAACGTTCCCCTTGAACTGCAGTACCTGAAGTACTGCAGATTTTAAATCAAAATGTAATGATTTTGTTCTTCATAAATCAGCATCTGTGAAGCTAATACCAGCTTGTACAAGAACCAGCTGTGCTGAAGAACCAGAATTCATCTTTTGAAAAGAGAGAATGTTCCTAGGGGTTGGTTGAGAAGTTGGTTACTCCTTGGACCACTTGGAGGCCACTAGTTTTGTGCAGAGCAGTGGTGTGTTTTACTGTGGTGGAAGAACACACACTCAAAGTCTCACAGACCTCTGAAGTGTCTAACACCTGGTTCTAACAGATCAGGAACTTCATCTCCTGCAGGTGTAACTGTCTTCCCTCTTCTCCTGGACCACCAAGGAAGCTGTTTTCTGTTTCTGCTGTGAGAGTGTTCCTGTGAAATGCCCAGACACACACAGGGAGAAGCAGATAAAACTAAAATAAAGAGGTTTTTATACTCACACTCTGCCTGCTCTGTGTGGTAGGGGTTGAGCTCTGACTGTGAACATGATTTTCAGCTGCAGGAGGGTTTGTCTGGGATGCACAAACCTTAATCCTGTTCTGTACCAGAAATATTCAAAACCTGCTTAGCTTTTTTAAAGGTAACAAACTTTTAAAGCACACTCCATGATGGTTGTTCTCAAGCTTCATGCTTTGAAATGTGTTCTGTGTCATAATTAGCTTTGTGCATGCCCACGTTGCATATGCTTTTAATTAGTGAATTCCATATGGATTTTTATGTACACTCAAGCTAACACAAGACACATGGGCTTGAGGAGGGTGAATTTTTTGGGCTTTGGATGCAGGAGAGATTAAGCCCAAAGGTACAACAAATCAAGGCTTGTTTAACATGATTACCATGGCTTTAGCCAACTGTTCTGGTTTTGAGCAAACATGAAATGCAGTTTTTGGGCCTGAATGGAAACCAGGAACAGTCACAAGAGAATTCTTGTGCTGTGAGGAAACTGGGAGTGTCTCTGCTGCTCCATTCCTACATGTCTGTTTCTTTTCTAAGATTATCAGAAATAAAAAAAAAAAAACCTTGCAGACCCTCAGCATTTCTCTTGGAGCAGTGCATGCAGCTGCAGAAGGAAGTTACTACTGTCACAATACTCTCTGGTTAAACTGGGTCTATTCATAGTTGTGGACATGGAATAATGTTCTGACCTTGGAAAAACAAGTGGGTTCTGGGAGCCTGGACATCAACCTGCACTCCTGGCCAGTGCTCTCCCATGAAACCAGTTTTAGAAGCACATAAATCTTCTCAAAATGCAGTTATTGCCAGCACAGCACAAGTAGATCAAGATGTCTCTCAGCATGCTCATGGACTGAAAACCAATTCTCAGTGGAAATATCTTTCATCAGGCTTGAACTTCCACTTGGCATCTCTGGTTCTGCTCTGCATTCAGCAGGGAGAGCGTCAGCAAAACGCCCCAGGTCCATGGCATCAGTCTTGTGTTAGCCACAAGTTTGTCATCCCTTCACTTCCTCTGGCTCCAAAGCAAATCCTGATTCCAGAGCAGGTGTCCCTGGAGGTTACTCCTGCTCCTTCAGAAGCTGTGATCCCCCCTCCCACTGACCACATCCTTTTCTTACTTCTAAGCTAAGCCTTTGTAGCTGCTCTTAAGCAGCTGGACTGTTTTGCTCTCTGCAGCCTTTGGCATTAGCAGTGAAGCCCAGACAGAAGCCCAGCAGTGCTGGGGCCATTCAGTGAGGGCTGGGCTGAGCCATCCTGCTGCCAGTTCTGCTTTACAGGATTTATAGGAAACGTCCCATCCATGCATGAAAATTACCACGGGTGAAAGGGCAATACTTGCAAGAGCTGAAGTGCTTCCTGCCTCATCTGGTTGCCTCTCCTGCCTATGAATGCTGTCCCCATCCTGAGGATGGCCTGCCTTCCTTCATTTAAGCCTCTCTCTGATATGGCTCCTACTCTGCTTTATTTATTGCATGCTATTCACACCTTGTTCTGATTAGAGAAGTATTGATTTCCTCATGGGCTTTTCTGTGGTACTCATCATTCTGAGATGAGTGTTTCAGGAATGCTAATTGCTCCTCAGTGTGTCCATGAGGTGACAGGATGGTGGTCATGCTCCCTCTCCAGATGGAGAGCTGGGACTCAGATTGAGTAAAAAATAGAAAGCAGCTCATTTCTGCTCGCCTGATTTGAGGTGACACTGCCCTGGCTTTGGGAGCTGCTCAGATGCTGCCAGCCTGCAGAGCAGTGACCCAGCTGCAGCTGGGAGCACTTGGGGCTCTCAGAGTGCCCAGAAATGGCCAACATGACCAGTGGCTGCTGTGGGAAATCTGGGAAAACTGCTTTTGGTCTGTGGGAACTCAGAGTAGCAATTGTAATCTGTGTGTATATTATAATCTGTGTGCTCTGGGACAAGAGGGGCTGCCTCAGCCATGCCAAAGTCCTTTCTTTCATTGCTCCCCACCCTGACAAACTTCAGTCAATCCCTTGTGACCCAGAGCCAAGTCTCCTGTTCCATAGATGTTAAATTTTCCTCTCCCTCTGGTAGCAAACATGTTTCTTTCCCAAATTTCCCAATTATTGAACTCAGAGCATTTTCATTATCATCAGAACTTGTTGCCAGGTTTCTACACAGCAGTGCTCTCTGTACTTTTAGAGGGCATGGTATTAAAACCTGAGATCTAAAACCCTATACTGGGCCTTGGGTGGAGATGGGAATATTAATATTGTTTCCTGAAGCCAAGCTGAGAGTTGTCCATGTTGTCTGTATCCTTGCTGTGACCCAGAATTACTGCAATGCAAAACTAATCCAGCATCAGCTACTGATGAAATATGCTGCAAATCCATACAAAATACCTAATTTCAGGAACAAGATAGTTATTATTATCAACGAGGGTTTGTTGGTTTTTTTTGTTTTTTGTTTTTTGTTTTTTTTTTTCCTGGTGAACTGGCTTTGCATAGCCTTTTTAGTATTATGTTCATACTTTAAACAGGAAATAAAACTGAAGCTACAAACAAGGTGCTCCCTGTAAGAAAGAAGCTAGTGCAGCCCTTACACACTAACACTGTTCAGAACAGCTATTTTTGCAGGTGTTCATTCCAAGGAGTGGTTTCAGGGCTGCTGTTGAGCAGCACAGAAAGGTTCTGCGTGTCAGGGCTGAAAAGTGTTGTCCCCGAACTATGTGATTTGGGCAAAAGAGCAGATTTGCTGGTCCCATCCCCATGAGCCACTTGTGCTCCTCATGGGGTGCTGTGCCCTTTGATGGGAGGCTGTGGGGACAGCCTGAACTGTAGGGACAGCTGAGCTATGGGGACAGCCTGAACTGTGGGGACAGCTGAGCTATGGGGACAGCCTGAGCTATGGGGACAGCCTGAACTGTGGGGACAGCCTGAGCTGTGGGGACAGCCTGAGCTATGGGGACAGCTGAGCTACGGGGACAGCCTGAGCTGTGGGGACAGCCTGAGCTATGGGGGACAGCCTGAGCTGTGGGGACAGCCTGAGCTGTGGGGACAGCTGAGCTATGGGGACAGCCTGA
>WBNO01008148.1:0-16769 GCA_013400575.1 Peucedramus taeniatus | reverse complement strand
AGAGCTTAAAAAACCTCTGACTCGGGGAGGTGGGTACAGCAGCCATGGGTAGTTACAACAGGGATAAGGATATGTTTAACTAAACCAATAGGGAAAACATAGGGGTGGGAGAAAACCCACACAACAAACCATACACAGGGGACAAGGGGACTGACACAGAAACCTCGAGAACAAGCTGGGCAGGGAAAACTTAATTGGCATAAAAGGGGGCAGGATAACTGGGAATGACTTAGCAGAAACGGGGGGAAGGGAGGGAGGAGCAGGTTGATGGACACCCTGAGTGGTGGGAAAAGCTGGACAAAAACCACTATAAGGGGAAGGGACAGGGGTAACATGGGGCAAACCATAACTTTACAACCCTCCCAAAATACAACAGCGAGAGAGGCAAAATCAAACAAAACACACAGCACTACAGGGACAGCCTGAACTGTGGGGACAGCTGAGCTATGGGGGACAGCCTGAGCTGTGGGACAACAGCAGCAGTGGCTGCAGAGCAGGACTGCGAGGAGTGGAGGGCAGGGGGGCAGTGAGAAGAGTCTCTTGCTGCTTCTAACAAGAAGGCTAAAGGCTTTTTGTTTCCATTAAAGGCTGTTTGTTCCTGTGTTTCTTGAGCATTTACTTCAAGACTAATTGAGATGCATTATCTGAGGCGTAGATTTCTTATGCCTGTTTAGATGAAAACAAAACTTTTTATGGCTTTTTCGGGTTTCTCTCTTTTTCCTCCTAACTAGCAAATCCTAGGTCAGCATCTTTTGATATGAGTAAAGGATAAATCTTTAGCAAGTGCAGTTTGCAGAATTTCTGACATTAAGAATGGTTAGCAGTGGAGGCTACTTGCTTTCCAAAAAAACCTGACCACACTTTGGATGTGTATGAGAGGAAGAAAGCTATTGGTAACATTTACTTGCTGCAACATACCATAATGACCCTCTTTTCCCTCTTTTGTCATCTGTGCAGCAGTTGTGCTTAAAAAGCTTTCATAGTAAAGAAGAAAATAAATGAGAGACCCTTTGTGCAGCCTGTTACTTCCCTGATATTTTGGGAAAAGGATATCTGTTTCTTTACTTGGGAGAGCTATAAATTGCCCATTTGCCAAAAGATATGGGGCCACAGTTGGTCACTTGTATTTATGGAAGCAGAAACTGTTCTTTCTGGGCAGCTGTGACCTGCAGCAGGGGCTGAGGAGTCCCTGGGGAGCCCTGGACAGGTGTGGGGCTCTTCCTGGAGGGAAGGTGGATGGTGCAGTGCTGCCAGGCTTCTCCCTGGGGCTGGGGCTGTGTCACTGCATGGCATCACCCTGGGTGGGGGACATGTAGATCTGGCTTTTCTCCAGAGTTCAGAAGAAATGCCATCATCTCCAGAACAGTTTATGAGTTCTTTGAACCTTTATGGAGCACTGGTCAATGCTGTCCATATCACTGTGAAAGGAAAACCTTTTATTCTGGGAGATGTGTAACATTTTTCCAAACACATGGGGCCTATCAAATTCCTTGACATCATATTGAAGAATCCCAATGCTCTCCCACAGCATCTTGCTCTGCTTTGTGTTTGGTTTTCCCATAATGTTGTCTGCCTTTCCATGTAAATACAAAAAGAAAGGGGGTGGGAAAAGATTGGGATTTTCCAGATGAGTTATTAGAGGAGAGCTTAAAATGCTGTAGGAAGTGCTGTTCCCTTGAAGCACCAAGGGAAGGTTCAGCAGGAGGTCACTGTGCAGCTCTGGGTGACACCAGGCTGTGTGACCCAGCTGTGGGTGAGCTCTGCTGCTCCAGGAGGTCACTGTGCAGCTCTGGTGACACCAGGCTGTGTGACCCAGCTGTGGGTGAGCTCTGCTGCTCCAGGAGGTCACTGTGCAGCTCTGGTGACACCAGGCTGTGTGACCCAGCTGTGGGTGAGCTCTGCTGCTCCACGAGGTCACTGTGCAGCCCTGGTGACACCAGGCTGTGTGTCCTGGCTGTGGGTGAGCTCTGCTGCTGCTCCAGGGCTGCCAGGACAAGGGCTGCTCACCCCACCCTGGTTTTGGGGGAGCCTCTGTCAAGAAAGCCACCTGGTTGGGTCCTTCTCATACTCCATTTATTACCACACTGACCTTTATTTACCTTTATTTGGTGCAGTGTTTTTAGGTTTCATCAGATTAACTTCAGCATTACAGCATGTGGGGCTTTGGGATTGCTGTTTTTTTCTGGAGAGCACTTTGTGTGAGAAGCTTTGAGATGTTGCTGCACAGACACAGTGCATTAGAAACGGATGAGGAGCTTTTTCTCACTTTCCAGGCACTTTGTAGCCTTTTTTTCCCATATAACTCAGCCCCAGGCACAGCATGAAAGCAGTTTTCACCTGTACACTTGCTGGCTTTGCTTCTCCAGCTTTCAGTCCTTGCTTTTTCCTGTGACCTGCTGCTCTGTTTGGCAGCTCTGGGTCAGCTGTCTAAGGGCAGCTCCAAAGCCTGGGCAGCACAAAGGTGTGTGAATGCCTCTTTGAGTGTGCTTTCCTGCTGCTCCCAGCCCATACCCCCAGCTGTGAAATGCAGGTTGTGCCCCAGCTTTGGATGAGACCAAAGCAACAGTAAGAGCAATCTTTTTTTTTTTCCTCCACAGCATTTAAAATCATGGATTTAATTCTTAAAACTCTTTAAAAAAAAAAAAAAAAAAAAAAAAGCAGATGCTATAAGGATGAAGTAGAGAAGGAGAACGTGGAAAGAATATTTAGAGAAAAGAGGGAGAGCAAACCTTTCAGTAGACTTTTCCAACTGTCTTTATATTTCCAATGCATCCAATAAGCTTCTTTTTTTAGAAGTCATTTTTTTCTGAAGCCTGGGAAGAAGCACATCCCCCATGCTTTCCCCTGAGATGATCTCCCAGTGGAACTGCAGTCTGAAAGCACTCCCATTAACAGCCAGCAGTGAAATGCAGAACAGAACTATAGGCAAACTCCATTCCCTTTGCTTTTTTTTTTTTTTTCCAGGAGGCAATACTTAGCTGTCAGTGGCAGGCAGGCATCTACCAGATTGTGTTCTCTTCATTTTGCCACCCAGGGCAGGATTTACCCTGGGTAGGATTTACCCTGGGTAACTTCAGCAATCTCAACTTAGGTTTTTAGCTTTGATTTCCAGTGAGAGAAGGGACACCTTCAAAATCTGATTTATCCTCTCCTAAAACAGACAAACAGATGTCTGGGTGAGTTGAGATCACCCCTAGAACAAAACTTGTCTTTCCCCACTGACCACAGAGGAAGCAGTAGAAGGAAGAGCTTTGGCTGTCTTCCAGGAATTTCCATCTTCTCTAATTTCAGACTTGTCTCACATCTAATAATGCTTTCAGGTTGTTGTCAATGCATCAAACAACACAGGTGATATTCATTTGTACCTCTGGTGACAGGATGGGGGCAAAAAGAAATGCCTTTTCCTGATCTTTGGATGAGGTTTCTCCCTGGCTTTGTACTGTACCAAATGCTCTGCTGTTTCCATCATGTTTCTCCTCCACCCAAATCTCAACACATGAATTTTTGAGCAAACAGATCTTTCTCAACTTCAGTTCTAGATAAATAAGAAAGAAAGAGAATTTCAAAACACAGGAGGATTCAGACAAGAGTTTTTTCTCCCTGTTCTCCTACATACATTGCAAAACTTCTCCAGCTTTGGAAAAGTCAGGGACAAAAGAGAAATGAAATTCTGCCTTCTGCCACTGACTTATTGAAGCTGGCAAAGCTTTGAAAATGGAAAAGCTGAGACAGAAGGAGGAGAATGGGAAGGAGAATGGGAAGAAAACACAGTTCCTGCAGAATTTTTATTGCACTAAGACAAAGAAGAAGAAAATACAGGAAAAAAAAGTCAAAACTCCAATTCTTCCTTTTTTAAAACAAGTGAAAGTGTATTTTCTTTTTCTGAAGTGAGTGGTTTTGCAAAAAAAGTTTGTATTAGGAGAAAGGAAAATCAATAAAATAATTTTCTCTTTTTCTGCCTAGTTGTGACTGCTGTCACCTTAATGACCCACCATGACAGTAGTTATATTTGTATGCTGCCGCAGATGAGATATTTGTATTTTTAATTATTTTGGCCCCTTCCTCTACTGCATCTCAAGTCCTGTTACTGAGCATGTTGTGTTTAGAATGTGATGACTTAACAAAACAAAGAAATTCATCCTTTCATAATGCCTAGTGGGGTTGCTTGCCACACTCAGTACTATTCTACTATTCCTTTTTTTTTTTTTTTCTGAGTTTTTCTGTGTGTTGGTACCTTGACAGACACCATCATAGTCTGGAGTGAACTGACAGCATCAACACTTGGAAAAGGAATATTTTCTTCCTGTTTTCAGGGTGACAGTGTTGGACTTTTGCTTTTGTGAATGCAGGTTTGGAATTTGTGTCTTGCAGAGTCTGGAGGATGACATCTCTTCCCACCATCTCCTCTTGCTCTGTCCAGCTGTCTGTGCCCTCTGCTCCACTGCTTTCAGGAGAGAAAAAATGCTTTCTGTACAAGGACACCTTTCAAAAGTCACTACACACTTAACTTGCTTTTTGTTATAGGATCTCTAAAATGAAATATAAGGCTGATGTTTTTCAGGATAATGAGTCTCTAACTCAACATGCTAATTTTAATGAGCTAACCTGAAAAAGCTGAAGTCATTACATATAGCAATGACTATGTATCTATGACTATGTACTATGACTGTAGTATATATCCAGAGATATATGTCTGTTTAAATTCAGTGGTTTTAATACAAACTTGAGTGAATTTTTGAAGAAGTCTGGCCAATGTGAAGAAGATTCAGTTCTAATAAGACTCCAAGTTACCTGTGTGGTGCATCCACTGTGTGAATCACCCTGGCAAACACTGCAGTTGCTAATCAACTGTATTACTGTCATCTTTGTGTCCTGTGAATCTTTATTGCTTCCCATTTCTACATGGCCAGAATAAAAGTGTATTAATTTAACAATCCAAGAGCCTAATTGGCATGTTCTTTCAGAATAGCAGGTAGAGTGTACTAGTCTGTAGTGGGTTAAGGATTACTGTTCAGTAGGTTTTTTTCTTAGGACTAAAATATTAGCAATGACAATTTTGATTCTCTTTGGATGTGTTCAGTTTAGAAAATGACTCATCATTGAAACAGAAGGAGCTTCCTCAATTCAGAGTCCATAAACAGTGTCCCAGGAAAGACAGCACTAGAAAGCTTTTGAAATGCTGAAAATTCTTCCACAAGGAGTTGGTTATTTTGCTTTCTGGAAGCAGGCAAGAGCAGTATGAGTTTTGTATCTGAGAAGCTCTATCTTCAGATGATTAGATTGTGGCAAAACAGAAACTCTGCTCTGGGAAATAATTGTGTCTCCAGACCAGGTGCTCTTATGCCTTTACCATTCCTTGCAAATATTCCTCAAATATTTGCACAAAATGAAGCCTGAAACCTTTACTGAGTGTGGTGAGAACAAGCACACTCAGATGAATTTCTATTTTCTTTGAACAGTACAACCAACTACTCTGATTCTCTTTGACATCTACTTGTGCTCATATTGATTTGATTTTATAAACCTTCTCTGTAATTTTTCCTGTGTGCAGAGCAAGTAATTGTATGCACATTTTAATCCTTCAATTGATGCCTTGTGTGCCTGGAAAAAATCTTGGAAGATTTTCTGGAGTGTGTACCTAAGGCATTAGAGAAATGTCCTTTCCACAGAGCATAACCAAACACTTCTAGGCCTGGGGAGCTTAGACCTGAACTATTTTTCCACTTCCTTTTATTGAGTAAGGTTCTGTGCCATTCTGTCTTTTGGGACTATAATCATGTTTCTAATAGACAGATAATTGGAGGTGTTATTTGTATCAGCTTGTATTCAGTGGTCAGCTCCTAGGAGGTTATTCTAAAGCTATGTTATCCCTCACACAAAACCCACAGTAGTTGCCTGACTATAGCTTGTTCTCAGGATTAAAAGAAGCTGCCCTCGTTAGGGGCTGGTGTAAGAGTTAACTGATATTGTTTGGCATTGTGCTTTGTGGCAGTTTATAAATATCTGGCACTAAAATCATAACATTTATGCTTCTGTCTCCAGGAGGAGGGATTAATTCAGTCAGAAAACCCCTCGGTATGTTCAAACTCAACCCTAAAACAATGATCCTATTGTATGAGTAAATTTAAGCTTTTGTACAGTGAGGTAGATTATTGGTCAAAGCTAGTGAGTGGCATGACAGAGTAGCATTTCTCTGCTAAATTGCAAGTTTTAAAATGATGTTGAGGGAGACTGCTTGTATTTCCTCTCACAAAACAGGGGCAGAAGTTGGTTTTTTGTCCTTGCCTGCTAGTTCCAAGGCAAGGTTTTCAGATTATGGATTGGGCTGTTCCTATACCTACTACCTACTATGCATGTCAACTACAAATTTATTTAATATGTTACAGAGCAGATTGGTAAATGCTAAGTGCTGTTGAAAAGAAATTACAAAATACTACAGTAAGAAGAGAAACTCCTGTACTTCAAAGCATTTAAAGTTTAATAAAATGTGTCCCTGTTTTGGGATGTGTGCTGAGAAGGCTGTTTTATACTACCACAGCAATAAACCCAGAGTTTCAGTAATAGAGCTTGTAAAGAAACATCTTTCTCCATGGACACATTTTGTAAATCTTAATAATAGTTTCCTCTGAAGGATTGCTGAAGATACTTATGTGAGAAATGGGTTGTTGCTTAAAGCTTTCCTTGGGCCTCAGAAATGGGTGCTGTCATGTCCAGATGTATTTAGATTATTTCCAGACAATCATGGGCATCTTAAAGAGAAAATAAAAATAAAGATCATCTGTATTTTAACCTCTCTTCTTTCTTGCATTTAACTTTTTAACAATGACTTATGTACTTAAGAAAATCCCTTTTTCACTCCTTGTAAGCCCCTGGATGGCTTTTTCATCTGGTGGTTCCTGGCTCTGTTATTGAGCTGGCAGCCCGACCACAGGCCTGAGAGCCAGCAGGTTGGGAAATGTTCAGGTCATCGGTGATGAAATAAAAACTATTGCCAGGGTAGCTGGAAGTGCAGTTGCTCCAGAGAAAAAGGGGAATGGTGATTCCTGTCTCTTTTCTTCCCCTTTTCTGCTTCCCATTCCCCCACTGACACGCTCACAATCAAGTTGTGCAGCAACCTAATTTTATATCAAGTCTTGCATTTTGCTCCTTGCCATTATTTAGGATCTAGCTGCAGCTACATTGTGTATGCTTAACAAATAAAAGCTTTCAGGGAACATCATTCAATTCCCACCTCCTGCTAAGGGTTTTGGAAGTGTAATACATCACAGAATCAAAATGACTTTCACTAAAAGTTCATGCTGTTTAAATCACACCAAATGTTATATTGAGCTGTAGCATACATAATTCATGTATCATTAACAGCTTCTACAAGTTTTTGGCTGTATGGCATACCAATGAATCAGAATGTGTGGGTATTTTTTGATATCTGCCTTCCCTTAAATTGTATTTAGAAGCAACAGCATGTAATTATACTAACTTGGAAAAATCAAACAGGCATGTAATAAATTATGGTTTGTGATTGACATGGTAAAGTAAGTCCCCTTCCTTTCCTGATGTTGAGTAAAACAAGCTATTTTGAACTGGAAAAACTCAATAGATTTTTGTGCTTTTATTATTATTATACATAAAACCCCATTTTTATTGTTTACCATGTGAGAATTCTGACACAGTCAGTGGGTCCATTCCATGGCTGATGAATCAGCAGCGTCCTTTAGCAAGAGGAGTCTGTTTAGGCAGTCTGAATGTGTTTCACAGGCTGCTGGCTCAGATGAGGGACCATGGTCTGGGAGATGGGATGGCATTACTGCTGTGATTGCCTGGTACCCATGTGTGTCCCCAAGGGTGGAACACTCACCTCCATGGCTGTAGGGATCAGTCAGTCCATCTGTTCCCCTCCTCTGGCACACTAGAGTCAGAGCTTTGATGCAGGACATCTGTTGGTGGCAGTGAAAGCTGTAAAAATCCCTATGGCAGATTTAGGAGTGGGCTGCAGCACCTGACTGAACCTGACCCTTGGCTGTACCTATATGTAAAGATTGTAATACTGTTTCAGCATCAGAAGGCAGTGAAATACCCTGGATCATTCCATATGGGGAGATGTTGGATTGAGCCCTTTTCTGACCCAGAGATGGAGTAACTGAGAGGTGTTTTAAAAACTTTTATTCCATTGTCAGTCTCACGTGAAGGGTGAGACAATAGAGATGTCACAATTCATGTCATCACAATCAGAAGCCAGCTATTTCCTAATTACAAAACACTCTAAGCATTTCTTGGCCGATCAGCTTTTGGCACACCCTGCTGTAGATGCCTTAAAGCCAATCATCTAAAATAACCCCTCCTGGTCCTACTACAATGCATCTTTCACAGTTCTATTTCTCTAAAGTATCAAGTTATGGATGCAGGTGACCCCCTGACGTGGTAATAACTAGCACTGACTCCATGAAGGAGGCTGAACAATTTCAGAAGGCTGGACAATTCCTTTATTAAGCTCTATTATATTATACTAATACTATGCTATATCTTACTATACTAAAAGATACTAAAGAAAAACCCATGACTCTCTCAGACAGTCACGATGCAGCTTTGACCTAATTGGCCAATCACTCAAAACAACCATCACTGGTGTCCAAATAACAAATCACTTTGGGTAAACAATCACCATAACACATTCCACATGTGCCAAACAACAGGCACAGCAAATAGAGATAAGAATTGTTTTTTCTTCTTCTCTGAGCTTTCTCACTGCCTTCCCCAGGAAAAATCCTGGGAGAGAGCATTATGTCTCTCTGTTCAAAGTGTATGTGAATACCACATCCAGTCTTATTTGCAAGGCCATCATTTGAAATTTGTTTCTAGCTCCATTACTCTCTCAACAATGTCTGTCCCATTCCATGGCATTTCTAAGTCAGCATTTCTTATCTCAAGGTTTGCATACAGATGCCCACTCTGTGAGCCTTCTGTCAGGCTTTGAGAATTCTCTACAAATCCATTTCCCACAGGAAGATATAAATCAGATGGCATTTCTGGTGCTGGAGAACCCATGAACAGTCGAGCTGCCTTGTGATCCGTGATTGCTGACAAAAAGAAACTTTCTGTCAAACTTGTGAGACTCTACCTGGCAATCAATGATCTCATGCTGGGTATGAGGACTGGGTGATTGGGAAGTGGGGGTGGCAGGGTCTTGCAAAACATAACATTCTTCTGAAGCAGAATCACAAATGTTGTTTATAGCTCCTATCTAGCTGACAAGTAGGTTAGAGGTTTCCTACAAGAAGTTTTCGATTCAAAAATTTCACTAATAAGTGTATTCAGCCCATAGCCATTGATATACCAATTTATTTAAGCAAAACTTTGATTTAAATATGTATTTAAAGTAGATTTGGGCCCCAAGTGCCTCTCTGTATACTGTATTTAGCAATCTTTAATAACTAAGTGCAATTAGAAAACTTTTTAAGTGGTTACCAAGAGATGATTTTTTTTCCACATTTATTTTTATCAGCCCTCAATTTCCATGGGAAACAGCCCCAAGTGGATGACTTCTTAAAACAGTGATCTGCACTTCGCAATTACAGCTTTAACTTATCCCATACTTGATATAAATGTTATAGTAGGAAGTTGTACTAAGTTTTTTCTCTCATTGTGACTGTTGCTGAAAGTTGAAGCAGGGTGCTGGCTTTGTAAAAATAGCATGTCACCTGTCTACTCTTGCTGACCTTTTTATTTCCTTTTTAAGTCCTAAGAGAAGTCCTACAGGACAAGTCCTAAAGTCAGTAAAGGTTCCTCAAAAAGATTCACTTTCTAACATCTAAGTAAATGATTTAATTTGTGAAAGGGCCACTCAGGAAATGACCACATCTAGATAAACAGCAAACTGTTAAAAATGTTGGTGCTTCCTAACTCAGCAAATACTTCTGCCAGTTTATTTGTCCCTAAGGCAATTAAATTATGCACTTTGATAAATAATACACTTTTAAAGAGTAACAAAATGAGCACCCTTCCAAGTCTGGGCAGAACAGAGCAGCTGCACTGTCCTTTCACTTCAGGGTCTTTGCTGCTTCTTTCTGCTGAGCTATGGTTAAATGAGCTGGAGCAAATTATAATCACTCCTGCAAGGAATCTGGGGGGAAAAAAATCCTTATTAAAATTTGTTTTAATTAAACATCAGTGCCTACCAAATATTTTTACCAGGTACATGTGACATAACAAGAAAAAATGGAAAATGTTCTCATGAAAAATAGTGCAGTTTTAATACCATTAGCAATTAATGGGACAGACCTCTTAGTATGTGATTTAACTTTTAAAAATAGATTTGAGACTTAATTTTTCTTTCAATGCTGATTCTGTTATATAGAACACTGTTTATAACCAGGAAAAATTAAGCATTAAAGTAAGGTGTAGTGAGGCTGGGAAGAATTATAAATCATGCCTAAACCCAGTGTGTTAAGAGTTGCTAGCATTTCTAGCAGGACTGTGTGTTACTCCACAAATAAGAACCCTTTTTGGCACTGAACTATTCAAGTGCTGAGGTCTGAATCAAATCCTCAGGCAGGAATCAACATGGTATATCCCTGGTGTAAGACAGCTCTAGGATTTAGAGCAAAAAAGATAAAATTCAGTAATAATCACTACTGGATTCTCTACAGTTTTTGCCTAGGAATTCTGTGTTTTCTTGCTGGGAACTCTGAGTTGTGAGAAGAGAGATGTGCTGACCAGGGGTTTGCTCTGCAGGATTAGCTACAGGGATACATTTGTGTGCTGAGGTGGTTGCTGCCCTGAAGACCTACAGCTCAAAAAGACCGGGGGAGATGGGGAGAGGAGAAGCTTCTATGTTCATTGCATAATTTGTGCCTTCATCAGCTTTGGACTGGGTTGCATGAGTGAGAGCAGAACTAGGATTTTGTGTTTGGGAAAGGTCAACCTTCTTCTTCCAGCCCTGATATTTGGGCAAGCCTGAATTTGCATACTTGATTACAGAATTGTTTTCACCTGAGTTTCTCTTCTCTGTTACAATTTGAGTTAACTTGCTCGAGCTGTAAAAAACCCACAACGTGGAGAGAAAGGGAGACATTTTCACCAAGCTGGCAAGTCCTCTCTGATTTTTCCTACACAATCTGCTTCTTTGTGCACATATTGTGTGTTTGGTGAGGGGTGTGTGTCAGGAATTCACAAAGTTGCTAGGATATATATAATTCAGGTTTCTGGGAAGTGAGTGCAAGTGTCCAGGTGGCAGACTTGCCTTTCCTCACACAGCTCTTGCAGTACTTTAAGATTTTAGACAAGAGTTTAAACAGGCAGCGTAGGAATGGCTTTGGAAACAAAACTCTACCCCAAAATGTCGAGTATGGGCACGGCTGTGATCTGAGAAATTCATGAATGTCACCAACACAGTCTGCTGAAGTGATAGCTATAAAAGAAGAGATTTAAAGGAGGCAATCATAATGGTTAGCAGCAGTATGAAAAAGCTTAAACATGTTCATAAATTTCAATAACTGCTGAGCAATATACTGGATTCATCTAGGAGAGATTTAATATGAAAAATGTTAAATAGGCTATACAAAGCCTGGAAACAGACATTTCTCCTGAAGATGGAGTCTCTGGGTGAGAAATTTACTTTATACTTCAGCTGAAGTGATACTAAATGCAAGTACAATCTGGTAGAAAATAAATGAGAAAATAAATTATAGAAAGAGTTTTTAAATTTTCACATTAAGAGAAAAGGCTTTATTTTGAATTCTCACTTCAGATGGTATTTGTACAGAACTATAAATGCCTGTGCATGCTGAATGAAATGAGATAAAAAATGTTGGTGTCAATTACATAGATATTTAATAGAAAATAAAAATGACTGAAATCTTATCACAGGGAAGTACAAGCATATATATTTGTGTGCAAGTAGCAAGAATAGACACATCATTTAAACAAATCAACTTTGTTTCGAGTACATCGCTTTAGATGAATTTTAAATTTTCCGTGTTTAAAATTAATAGAATTCTGAGGCAGAGCCTTTCACTGCAGATCGTTTTAGTAAGATGCATCAGTGCACTAAGATTTTTGAAATGGTGAATACCTTCTTTGTGTTGCTAATTGCATCTGTGCAGCCTGCAAATGAAGGATATCCACCACCTTATTTCCAAGTTCAGTCATTTTATTTCTGTTGATAAACAGCCCTTATCTTATTCCCACAGACCAGCTAGATTTTACATTATTTTATAAATGACAATTTTCCATTGTGCTGCAGCATATTGTTAGCAAGCTTGAGCATTATTAAAAAGAAATAGAAATACAGAATTTGGAAAATTTCTCCATGTTCAACTGACTTATTTTTAGATGCACTGATGCTGCTTGCAGTAGTGATTAAATTAATGAAGGTGCCTTTCATCAGGGTAAGATGGTGAAAGCTCATGAGCCACCAGCTTGTCCCAGGATGCTGCCTGTGATGGGACAGAGGTGGGTTCTGCTGTAGGTGTCCAGTCCCACCCAAGGAGCAGCACAGCCCTACAGATCAGGGTGCTGCTTATGGAAGTGCTACCTCAGGAGTGCTCTAGGACATGAAGCCATCTTTTGAATCCATATGGGAATGGACTGAAAAGATGTTGGGGAAAATCTGAATAGGCATCTCTGTAACAAATTGTAGGTTTGTTTTCAACTCATATCTCTGTTTAGCACATAAAGGAACACAGCTATTTTGTGAGTTTGGCTAGATTTCACTGTCCATCTTTGCTGGTTCCATGTATCTCCCTGATCCTAATGCAGTATTTTAAAAAAGCACTAAAGTTTTTAGCAGAGAGTGGAAGGCAGAATGGCTGAAATTACCAGGCAATTTGGTAATTGGTAATTAATTGGTAATCATTGGTTAATAATTTGGTAATAATTTCACTATTTGGATCAGCACAGAGAGAGAGAAACAAAGGAAATTTCCCTTTCTGTGGTCACTAAAAGTTACTTCTGGGTACTGGAAGTCATGAGTTTCCTTCAGCTGATTGAGTTCTCTGTGTTGATTATTGCAGGAAGGTGTACCTGTGTTAACAGAGTTTGGAAAGATGAAATACAACTACTGGCAGAAGAGTGATTAACCTGGCAAGGAGCTCAATACCAATGTTTAATTCTCAAGATACATTGCATTTTTTGCTGTGACACTTTATATTTTGAATGGCTTTACTGGTGCAGTTCCATTTGCCTCACAAACCACTCAAAATACAGGGAGATTTCTAGAGAGTGAGAATAATGATTTCCAATAACAGAATGAAATATTCTAGCTGACAAGTTCAGTGGCATGGCTCTGTGAATCCTCCTACATCCCTTGCCAAATACCACATCAATTTTGTTTGACTTCATGCAAATGGGATGCAGAGGAGGGGCCCCCATCTCCCTGTATACTTACATACACCCTGTAGATGTGAATAAATACTCCTAAACACGTTTGTGCTGGTGTCTCAGCAAAGCATATGGAATTTCACATTGATTTGTGAACTCTATAAAACACTAATGGAGCTGCTGCCTGAGCTTTCAGTCAATTGGGACAGACTCAGTGATGGGAAACTGCAGCAAATTCCCCTTTTGCTGGTCCCAGTAGTGCCTTCCTTGTAACTTCAGCTGCTCTGCTTTCCACTGTCCTCAGATTCATTTCTCTCCTTTGGGAAGCCACAAAAACTCATTCATGATGCAGCTTAGAAAGGAGTTCTCTCTCTCCCTACATCTGATACCCTTTATTTCTAAGCACAGCTCTCTAAAAGGGACTTGTTGCCCCACAATTCCACCACTACAGGAATTCCACACCTACAGTTCTGTAAAATTCTCCATCAGGAAGAGATGGGGAATGTTGCTTTTCTCTCCTTTTTACTGTGAAATGAATTGTGCTGTTTTGGACAGCCTCCACAAGCAGATTTGTTATATCTGATCTCAGCTGAAACTGACTCTGCATTACATAGGTTTTATACATACCTTACACTGCTGTTTAGGGCAACTTGATATTCAAGCTCTATTATAACAAGGTCATCTCCTTTTAAAGAGCTTCTCATTGCCATGTAGTTTTTCCAGATTATTTTAGTGAATCATTATTCCAGTCAGTGCTGGAGCAGTTGGGGTTTTTTTTGGTAAAATGATGTTACTTCACAGCACAGTTACACAATTGTCACAGGCAATGACAGGGTAAATTGAAACAAGCAGAAACCTAGCTGGAGTGTAGATAGTGACCAGAATTACTGACCTTGACCTCATTTGTGAGAAGCCATGACATCTCTAATAGCAAATTGTAGCTTCCTCAGTACCAAATCACTCTATTAAAAATCCATACCCTACATATGCAGCAATGTGATTCCCTCACATGCTGCACAAAGGTATTTGTGCCATAATGAATTCAGGATATGTGCTACCAATTGAAAAGTCCTCTGCTCCTCTGAATGCTGCAAAGGCTCATTTTCTCTGCAGAAGCTGAAGGAGGCAGTAAGATGTTTGGTTTGGGTTTGGATTTCTTTGAGGAGCTGAGAACAGAAAGCAAACTGAAGCTGGGCAGCCCTGAACATGGGGCAGTGTGGGGGCTGCCCTTCCTGAGCTCTGGGGACATGGTGCTGCTGATGCCTTAGGATTTTAGCTTTTATATTTTCCATATATTTGTAATCCTGCAGTTCTTTAGTGTATAACTCCAAACTCCATATCCAGTGTGAGCTGCTGCTGCTTTCCCATTTTGGGCAGACACAACAATTCCTTTCCAGGCCTGGCAATCAAGGACACCTCACTGCCTCAGGCCCTGAGAGATGGAAACAAAAGTGAGTTGGGGGGAGCAAACCTAGGGTACATGACTTCATTGCCTGAAGCTGGAATTGGAAGATGAACCCCCAATATCAAATGGGCCAAACTTATAAAAGTGTGAAAACCTGTGAGCTGTGGTCCATTTTTGGGTGTAGCCCCTGGGTGGCTTCATCTGCCTGAAATGAACTGAAGGCCCTTCAATAAATAGAACTGCTTTTTATTCCCTTAATTTTGTCTGGCCTCTGTTTTTAGGTAGCCTCAAAAAGGCATCACTGGTCCTGGGCTGAGTGTGGAGCTCTACACAGCAGCTCTCTGCACTCAGGAGTTTGGCCTGATGCTGTTAACAGAGGCCATGGATAAAGATATCAGCCACTGGACCTAGCCTGACTTCTTCCCAAGTGGCCTTAATGCCAAAGATGTACTGGAAATGTGGTTTCTAAAGCCAGAGCCAGGCTTTTGGCACTGTTTCATTATCTGCTGTAGGAATGTTTCCTGCTGGGTTAAAGAGAAGTATCCTTGTGCAGGACACTGCTAAAACAAAGGGGTTAGACTGGGTAAATCCAGGCTGCTTTTCTGTGTCCAGACAGCTCTGTGTTGGGATATTTCCTTGCTCTGTCCCCCCTGTGAGCTGTGGAGAGGAAGGGGGTGCACAGGGATGAAAGGGGCACTCAGGCTGTCGGGTCTGACTGCTCCCCTAGCTGCTCTCCATCAGCTCTTTTCTTCCTTTAATCACTTCCGTTCATTTTGATAATTTGTTTTCCCCTGGACATAGTCCCCTGTGGGAACCTTTATCAGCTGAGTGAATTGCTGCACACATTTCATTAATGCATAAATGAGCAGGCTGAGAGCATCTTATTGATCAGCATATGCCTCGTTATCTGTGCTAGCCTTGCTGGGATCCTGTGGGGAATAGGGGACTCTGGGCATCTACACTGTTATTTCACTTCCTTTCTTTTCATATTGTATGAGTACAAATAATTAAATAAATGTGTCATTATAATTTAGTATTTTCTTACTCTAATCTCTCTTCTTCCTTTTTTTCCAGTAGAATAATATGTTTTATATTCTCAATCTCACCTTCTAGGCCATGTGAAAGCTTCTGATTTTGTTCTCTGCTCTTACTCTTTGCACAAGCAAGCCTGGCTCTAGTAAGAGTGGGATTTATGCAGCCAACATGGAGCATGGCACTGATTTTATTTGCTGAGGGTTTAGAAGTACAGTGCAGTGTGTAGCCAGGTGGGTGTTCATTGCTTCCAGGTAGAGAAAAATTTTGAAAAAATCATTTAAACAACCTATCTCTTTTGCCAGTCCCTCGTATTTATTGAAAGACCCAAATACTTGCTGGGAAAGGAATATCAAACCTGAAACTCCATTTATCATTGTCACTGGGGAAAAATACCCTTTTTAAAGTGAAAGCCAGATGTGTAAAAGCACCAGTTCTGCTGAAGTCATTGCTTGGTGCACTCTTCATGACCTTTTCCCAAAACTACAGTGGCTTTGAATGTTCTTGAAAATTCTCCTCTAACACCTTGAATCTTCACTGATAAAGCTTTGGGCATTAAGAGCCTCCATCCTCATTTGCCATTCTCTCTTTTCCTGACACACTCATCTTACTGATGCCTGTGTGGGATCAGCCAGGTGGGATTTCTGAGACTGATAAATTTACTTGAATTACACTTCCCTGGAAGCACACCTTGATGTGAAACAAAGTGCAGAAGTGGACCCAGTTCATGGGTCTTTGGAGAGGGAAATTCTCACCTTGGTGCCTGCTAGGCCTGCAGCTGAGTGTGACTGTGCAGCACTGTTGCTTTTTGACAGCACTGTAAAGCATGTAAAAATCACACTAATTGCATTTGGTTCATGTTTCCATCTTTTTGGGTTTGCAAGCAAGGGGTTTTAATGTTACAAATTCCAGAGTATGACTGTTTGTTACCCAAACACAACTGAAGTTGGAGTGAGGGGTATCCAAAGCTGTGACATCTGCTTTTTAATTAAACTTACTTAAAATTCTCTTTTATATA